>JAJOOR010005415.1:0-29559 GCA_036250505.1 Solanum acaule | reverse complement strand
ATTCGTCCCCCCCCCCCCCCCCCCCCCCCACATGCAAACCATTAACCAAAAAAATATGAATTTCTGATGGACGTTTTGTTGATAACTACAATTTTTCTGTTATGCTAATTATAACTTATGACTTGAGACATAAGTTCAAAAAGGGTTAAAAATGCCCTTAACGTATTACAAATGGTTTAAAAATGCCCTCCTTCCATCTATTGGATCAAAATTGCCCTTAACGTTTTTTTTAGGTTTAAAAATGCCCTCTTTTGACAGAATTATGACATGGCATTAGTGGGTCAAATAATTAAACAATTGGCATTAATTTATTGATCCACATGAATTTTTAACCCACCCACATAAGTCATAACTGACCCGTCCATAATGAACCAAGCTAGAAAACCCCAGAACAGTCTATCCCGTCAATTCCTATTTTACACCTCCATTTCCAGATTTGTTCCCAATATCTCTGTATGCTAAAAAAAAAAAAAAAGGTTTCTTTGGGTTTTGATCTTAGAATGTGATGATAGTAAGAAGGGAATATATGACTTAATAAGATGTGTTCTTAAGCTTTGAAAATAACTTTGATAAGAGGAAGACTGAAACTTCAATTTTTATACTTGGCATTTTAAGGTTAATTTACTAGAAGTATATTGGTTGTAATTTATAATGAATATACATGGGTCTCATCAAAGGTCAATTAAGTTCATGAACGATTGAAGAGGAACTTTCACAGTAATTTCAGTATGAGCAACAGATTTGAAAATAGGCGTAAAATGAAAATGAATTGATGGGTTAAATTGTTTTGGGGTTTGCTAGCTTGGTTCATTATGGACGGGTCGGTTATGACTTATGTGGGTGGGTTAAAAATTCATGTGGACCAATAAATTAATGCCACTTGTTTAATTATTTGACCCACTAATGCCATGTCATAATTCTGTCAAAAGAGGGCATTTTTAAACCTAAAAAAAACGTTAAGGGCAATTTTGATCCAATAGGTGGAAGGAGGGCATTTTTAAACCATTTGTAATACGTTAAGGGCATTTTTAACCCTTTTCCCTAATTTATATATGTAAATTTTATTTCAAATCACACTTTAAGATTTCATACATAAATTCACAATTAAAATTAAAGTTTAATCTTTGAAATTTAATTTATGCCATATAAACCGGGACAAAGACAATATGAGCATATCTAAATCTTTTACATAGCTTATAATCTTTACACTATCTCAAAAATCAACAAAGTGGCTGTAGTTTAGTGGTGAGAATTCCACGTTGTGGCCGTGGAGACCTGGGCTCGAATCCCAGCAGCCACATATATTCCTTTTGGCCACTTTTGAACTGTCGAAAAATGAAAGTGTGACGTAAATTGAGATAAAGAGAGTAACAATATTCCGGCTAACTTGACGGATGAGAATCAACCTGAAGAACGGTCGCATCTATCGTAGAGCGAACATGTGCGTATTTTGCCAGTCTTCTCGTCCACGCAACTGCCGTAGATTCCCTCCTCGCAGACCGGTGGCCGCTGCAAACCAGAGTAAGACAGGTGATTTCCACCACCTGCAAGACTAACCTGCCAATTAATACCATCGATTTCTCTGGTGCTGTTCGACCGCAAATCAACGTTCATTGTTACCGAAGAAGCAGAGAGTAAAATCTCCGTTATCATCACCATGGATAGGCAAAAGAAAATGAAGCTCCTCATTTTAGCTATTATTGCCTTGTTCCTATCAATATTATGAAGGTGAATATTCACACATCACTAATAAAGGGTTTATTATTTTAAAGGCCCCTAATAATGCTTTATTAGACAAAAGAAATACTATAGACAATGATGGAGTCAGAATTTTTTATAAAGGGTTCAAAATCTGTAGAAACAGACACACGAAATAATCGAAGAGAGATTTGTCATATACAATATATACATAAAAAATTATTTTAATTATATATAAATAATATAATTTTCCGTCGAAGTTGTTCGATGAACCGCGTTAGTACAAGGTGGCTCTGCCCTCACTACAGAAGATGCAGACTTTCTACCAGTTATCTTTTTTGTCCATTTTTGCGTTTGATAGCAAAAAATATGTTCCTTGTAATAATTTGAGATAAGTGTCGAAAACACATTTAATTTTTTTTTTTTTTGGAGTTTTATATCTAAACTATTGAAAGTTTGAGTTTCATAAATAAACTATCATTTATTAATTTGACATACATAACTCATTAGTGTGTGTAATGCACTCTGTCTTTTATTTGAAAAAACTTCACACATGACATTCTACATGGATTAAATATTCTACATTGACAAACATTAAATAATAAACTATTAATATTAATTAAAAATCGGAAAGACTCAAAAATACCCTTAACCTAGTAGAAATGGTTCCTTCAACCTATTGATTTAAAAATGATCTCAAACGTTTTGTGTTTGGACTCAAAAATATCATTTAGTTAACAGAAATCTGATGTGGAATTTAATTAAACAAGTGGCCAAATTTCATTGGTCCAGCAAAATTCTTTTATCAAATAAAATAAATCCCACCCAACCCAAACCCGTTTCACTGTCATTTTAAATGTTTTTTTTTTCTATTTTTCTTCCTCTTTTTTCTTTCTTTAAGAACAACAACTTCCAATCCAAAACTAGCAGAATTTTTATAAACCCAATGTGTTTGTAAAATCTTATTATTTAAAAATCAGACATACGGATTAAACAAGATGAAAGCAAGTAGTTAAAATATTTTCATATAATGCTTTATAAACCGATATTTATGAAGTTTGAACTAATCCTAAATTTAGAAAATTTTCTAGCTTTAATCCTTTTCAAAAGTGATTCAGTCAGAGATGATGAGCAAACAAAAGTTTAAAACTCCATGTGAGAGAAACAAGCAAATAACAGGAAGTATAAAATTAAAGATACGAAAATTGGGTTAGATTTATCAAAAATGGTTTTGAGCGTAAGGTTTATTTATTTGATAAAAAAAAAGTTAGATATATTTTTAGGAATTTTTTCTACTTGTTTACTGAATATAATATAAATAAAAAAATTATTTTTAAAAAAGTCTTGCAGCAGCAAGTAAAAAATATTTTCGAAATGTATATATCTAACACAAAACAAGAAAAAAATTTGAAAGCGAACGTTAGGTGAAGTGAGTAAAATAATTCTTTTAAGAAAATAAAATAATATCTAAGTTAGCATTTGAAGAGGGGGGGGGGTGGGGGATTTCGGTGAAATGAAGTGATGGATTGGGGTAAGAAAAATATTTTACATTTTATTTTATAAAAAAAAAATATTTTTTTTGAATAATAGTTTTTAAATCTTTAATTTTAACTAATACTAATAATTTATTATTTTTTGTCAAGGTGAAATATTTTGTGCATGTGGAGTGTGATGTTGTAAATTTTTAAATAAAACAAAGATTGTATTACACACACCTTGATGAGAGTGTTATAAAAGAGAGAGGTGTTTTTCTCAAACTAATAAGTGATAGTTTAGGTATGAAACTAAAAAAAAAAAGATAATTTAGGTGTGTTTTTGACATTTATAAGTGCTTAGATGAGCTGATCATACATTTCCATCTAATATAGAGTTACAAATTCAAATCTCGATACCACCTATTAACAAAACACAAATTTTAAGTATTTAACTACTCAAACTAGCATGTGAAAAAGATGAATTAAAAATATAATCAAATATTACATGGTTCAATCAGAGGCTGTGCCACCTTATACTAAGGGGTTCATCCGAACCCCCTTCAGCGGAAAATTATATTATTTATACATGGTTAATATATTTTTTTATGTATAGTAGATGTCGAACCCCCTTCAGCTACTTTTATCTGTCTATTTCTATAGATTTGTACCCCTGGGTTCAATTGATTTTTGATAGGTCTTAGTCTCTTAGATATGATCGTGTTAGTGAACTACTCCATAACATTTTTCTCTAAAAACTTTGATGCAGGCCTTTTTAGATCCTAAAAACTGAGAATTGGCAAAATTCAAAGTAGTTTACCCATAAATCATAATAGTACAAATCAAACCACATCATGTTGTATATTGTATGATGTTGGCTGCTTAATTCCAGCTACCCAGAAAATCACTTAGATCAACGATAAAAGTTTTTGGTTAAAAACATCGATCCTTAAACTATACGCTAACTTAAACTATATCCTTAAATTATCCTTCTTTAACAAAAAATATCCTTCGAGTATTTAAAACTTAACAACTTCTATCCCTCTGTTAAAATTTGTCAAAAAACTAGCGAATTCCACACAAAAACATATGCAATTCATATTATTCTTATAAAAAAAATGTATAATTTTATTATCTGTTGGAAAAAGCTTCCAAAAATAAAAAAATATATTTTGTTTTAAAACTCTTGTTTGTTGTTTAAAAAAATGTGAGTCTATGAGGAGACATGATCTTCTCTTCTTTTTTACCAACTTAAAGTCAAAATATCGTTAGATCTATAATTTTTTTGGGGCAAATCGATACTTGAGGTGATCAAGATTCAGCTGATTTTGATCTCTAGTACTTGAGTTTCGTTTTTCATTATTAGAAGTAAAAGTCTCCAATCTACACCACTTTTTGCAGATTCAGTGAGAAGAAAATGTTTCAATTGATAATTCTTTGATATCAAATCCAATGAAAAGTAAATAAAAACAAAATTGTTTATTTAAAAGGAAGACTATGTAAAATGGTGTTGCTAAATAAAATTCACAATATTATTTTAGATGTATGTAGAATGAACAGTATTGATTTATTGGGGTGATTTAAGGAGTTTTGTTGAGAATAGCGTGAATCGTACATGTTTTTGTGAAGAATTTGCTAATTTTTGACAAATTTTAACAAAAGGATGAAAGATGTCAAATTTTAAATAATTGAAGGGTTAGGAAAAATAATTTAAGAATGTACTTTAAGTTGGGAGTATAGTTTAACTGTTTAAGAATGTTTTTGATAAAAAACTCTCAACAGTGACGATGGGGGGAGACAATCATATTTATTTTTTCAATTTTTAAAAAACTTTAGTTTCCTACAAAAATATTTCTCCGTGCCAAATATATAAGGTCTGCTTGGAAAGCCATCAGGTAATTGAAATTAGTGTAATTGAAAATATTTAAGAGCAAATTGTAGACTAAATATTCAAATTTGGTGAATCAAAATTTACCAAATATAATAAATAATCGAATCATTAATTTGCTTAAATTTGTACGAGTTGGTTGATTAATCCTACCAATTATTTGGCTCCCTAAAACTCCATTAAATGATCACTTCATTTTCATTTGTTCTCGACACGATTTTACATTAAAAAGAATACTCCGAATAAGACTTTTGTGGTCAATACGATCTTAATTGTTATCTTTTGTCTGAATTGTGAAAGCTCATCAAACTCCATGTTGCATAATTTTTACACTAGTTTCCCACATTAATTAAGAGAACAAGTAGTAGTACTTTTATATAATTTTGAGTGATCCTCCCTCCGTTCCAATTCTGAAACTTTTCGAATTTCGAAATTTAAATGTTTGTTTTTTCATATCTGTATCTTTTAAATAAATACTATTTGAATATAAATTATTACTGTAATTTATAATACATTTTTAAGTAGTTTTCAAATATGTAAATTTTATTTCAAAACACATTTTAAGATTTCATGCTTGAATTCACAATCAAAATTAAATTCAATTCTCGAAATACATAAATTGGGAAAAAATAATATGAACATATCTAAATCTTGCCATTTTGGAAGTATATACACAGAGGTTATGTTCATTTACATAGCTTAATCAATTTATAATCATTATCATGAACACAGAGTAATTAATTGTAATTGTAGTTTAGTGGTGAGAATTCCACGTTGTGGCTGCGGAGATCTGGGATTGAATCCCACCAGCCACACACACTTTTCTTTTGGCCACTATAAGATAGAGTACTAATTAGGTAAAAGAGAAAAAACTTGTAACAGCAATTAACAATAGATATATAGACAGGAGATCATCTTTATTCAAATGTCTTTGCAATGATAACCCTATTTATAGGTAGAGAAATCACTCTAAAGTCACTTAACTTCATACATGCTTGCAGTAATTGTAGTAGGTACATTGCCGTTGCCCAGACTTCTTGTCCCCTATGCAATTCCCATAGACTCCCTCGGTGCAGATCGGTGGCCGCTGCAAAGTAGATAAACTGATGTGATTTACATCACCTGCTAGACTAACCTGCCAATTAATACCATCCATTTCTCCGGTGCCGTTCCACTGCCTATCAACGCTTATCGCCCCGTGTGTTACCGAAGAAACAGAGAGCAAAATCTTCGCTATCATCACCATGGATAGGCAAAAGAAAGTAAAGCTCCTCATTTTAGAAATCTCACACTATTATTGCTTCCTTCCTATGACTATTGACTCATGAATATTATGAAGGTGTTCACGGATCACTAATAAATGGTCTCTTTTTTAAGTAGGGAGGTCCCCACCTAATAATGCATTATTAGAGGAAAAGAAAGACTGCAGAAGATACAAACTTTCTACCAGTTCATCTTTTTTGTCCGTTTTGCTTTTTATATATAAAAAAAAATATATGCTCTAGTCTATTAGACATGCTTGCATTAGTAATGATGGTATTAGTTATGTAGATTTCTAAATCGTCAACCAAATGTCATATCTACCAAATGAAGGATACTAGTATATCATCCCAAAATGATTTCATTTTATCTATTACACCAAATGTTTCAAAAGTGTTGGGTATAACAAGAGTTAATGGGAAATGGAGAGAAGATGAAAAGAGGATTGAAAAAGATTCTCTTATACTTTAAGAAAAGATATTTCTCCCTCATTGGTGGTGGAAAAGAAAATAGATGTGTTTAAATAGAAAAACACTTCTATTAGTTGTTAAAAGGGTTGGAAAGAGGGACCCCCTCGCGTCGTCGTCGCTTGCTCGGCTCGGCTTTGGCGGCTTCGGAAAATGATTGATCGAGAGATTAGTTTTTGGACAAAGTTTTGTATTAACCGAAATTCCGACCGGACTCGGATCCGCGCGACCCGTTTTATTCAACTTCTTTCCCAACTTTCAGGAACATCCATGACCGTTTGAAAGGTTGTAAATTTTCATGAATGGTCGTGTGGATTCTGAAAGGTTGCAACCTTTCGGAACCAGTTCCTCTTGTCTATAAATACCCGTAATTCTTCAGACTTTTTACTTACGAAATTTTTTGATTTCTTCTTCTTTTTCTTCTTCTGCACAAATATTTTTCGTGTACCTTACTACCGTTGAGTGGCTCGCTGACACCAGAGTTTTGGGTATCAATACACTGGTGATTGAGATCATTCTATCCTGGGAGGACATATTCCAAATCAAACCTCAGATACTAGAGGGGGATAATTTCCTTAAGGGGACACTGTGCATTCAGTGGGCTTGATCTTCTTCCTATTCTGTTTTTCCAGATTCTGGTATGTCTTTATAGATTTTAGTTTTGTGAATTAAATTATGTTCTTATGTTCTTCACTGGTTAATTAAACTTTGGTAACTTCATGTTTCTGCAAAGTTTATTGTAATTAGTAGTATTGTTTTAAACACAGATTGTGCAACAATCTTAAGGAAATTATTATTTTATTTTAATCTGTGTTTCTGGTGGAGACAGAAACCTTCGTGGTTTTATACTCCTATTAAGTTTGCAATTTAAGTTATTGTTTACTGAGTCATTTGTATCAATTTCTGTTTATTACAGATTCTGAAATGACAAATGATAATGCTACGGTGGCTGTTGTTGCACCAACCCTAATTGTTGTACCACTAGCAGAGAAACCGAGAAAATTCTCTGGTGTGAATTTCAAAGGATGGTAGCAACGGGTATTTTTCTGACTTACCACTCTTGGTATGTAGAAATTTATTAATGAAGAAACTTCTGTGCCTGCTGCTGATATGTCAGACAGAGAAAGATTCATGATTATTAAAGCTTGGACACAAGCAGACTTCCTATGTAAGGGCTACATTCTGAGTGCTTTATAGGATGACTTATATAATGTCTATAGTGCAATGACAACTTCGAAAGAATTGTGAAATGCACTTGAGAAGAAATATAAGACAGAAGATGCATGCTTGAAAAAGTTTGTGGTCGCAATGTTTTTAGACTATAAAATGTTAGATAGTAAAACTGTTGGATCATAAGTGCAGGAACTCCAACTTAATTTTCATGATCTGAATGTTGTGGTATGGTAGTAAATGAAGCTTTTCAGGTGGCTGCAATGATCGAGAAGTTACCTCCTTCATGAAACGACTTCAAGAATTATTTAAAACACAAACGTAAGGAAATGAAGCTTGAAGATCTTGTGATTTGGCTCAAGATCAAGGAAGATAACAAGACCGTCGAAAAGAAGTTTCATGGGAATTCGACAATAATGGGAGTTAATATTGTTGAAGAAGCTCCTACCAAAGGCAAGAAGAGAAAGAAGTCCAACGAACAGAAGTCAGAACAGACCAAGAAGAAATTCAAGGGCAACTGTTACAACTGTGGTAAGGCTGGTCACAAGTCTTCTAACTGTCGTGCTCCAAGAAAGGACAAGGACAAAGGCAAAATTCATCGTGGAAGAGATGGAAGATGTAAATGACCTCTATGCAATGATCTCGGAGTGCAACTTAGTTGGAAACCCCAAGGAGTGGTTTCTCGACTCAGGTGCCACTCGACATATTTGCTCTGCAAAAGAAGCCTTTGCAATGTATACTCCTGCTGAGTTCGATGAAGATTTATTCATGGGGAACACAACAACAACAAGGATTGCAGGAACTGGAAAAGTAATGTTGAAAATGACATCCGGCAAGGTGTTGACTTTGAGCAATATTCTGCACGTTCCTACTATTAGGAAGAATTTAGTTTCTACTGCACTGCTCATTAAGAACGGGTTTAAGTGTGTCCTAGTTAGTGACAAAACTGTAATAAGTAAGAATGAGATGTTCTTAGGAAAAGGCTGCCTCACTGAGGGCCTCTTCAAACTGAATGTAATGGTTGTTGACAGTATTAATAAGAATTCTGCTTCTGTTTACTTATTGGATTCAAATGATTTATGGCATGCCCATTTGAGACATGTAAATTACAAAGCCTTGCAGAAATTGATTACTTTAGAAGTATTGCCTAATTTCAAATGTGATAAATCGAAATGTGAAATCTGTGTGGAATGTAAGTTTGTTAAACATCCTTATAAGTCTATTGACAAGAATTCTAAATCTTTTGAATTAATTCACACAGATATATGCAATATGAAGTCAATACCATCTCGCGGTGGGAAAAAGTATTTTATAACTTTTATTGACGATTGCACTCGATTTTGTTATGCATATTTGCTTAATAGTAAGGATAAAGCAATTGATGCCTTTAAGAAATACAAAAATGAAGTGGAAAATTAATTGAATCTAAAGATAAAAATGATTCGGAGTGATAGGGGTGGAGAATACGAATCTTCTTTTGCAGAGATATGTTTAAAATATGGTATTATTCATCAAACTACTGCACCCTATACTCCACAGTCAAATAGTTTGGTGGAACGGAAGAACAAACATTAAAGGAAATGATTAATGCCTTGATAAGTTCTGGTCCACCGCGAAACTTGTGGGGGGAAGCCATCCTTACGGCTAACAAGATACTCAATAGGGTACCCCATAGCAAAACGCAATCGATTCCATATGAGTTATGGAAAGGAAGGAAACCCAACTTGAAATATTTCAAAGTGTGGGGGTGCCTAGCCAAGGTAGAGGTTCCTTTACCCAAGAAGGTGAAAATTGGACCCAAAACAGTGGATTGTATATTTATTGGATAAGTTATGAACAGTAAGGCCTGTCAGATTTTGGTTCACAAATCTAATAATCCTGAAATTCATGTTAATACGGTAATTGAGTCCGATAACGTTGAGTTCTTTGAACACATTTATCCGTATAAAAATGAGTGTGAGTCGACAAGTGAAAGACCTATACGACCACGTGAAGAATTAATGAAAAATACAATACCTAACCAGGATCCTAGGTGTAGTAATCGCCAACGGAAATCCATTTCTTTCGGGCTAGATTTTGTGGCATTCTTGCTTGAAAATGGGCCTCAAACATTTAAAGCAATTATGTCTTCGTCTGATCAACGTATTGGTAAGAGGTAGTCAATAGTGAGATCGAATTAATTTTAAGTAACCATACTTGGGAATTGGCCAATCTTCCTCCAGGAAATAAACCTTTAGGATCAAAGTGGATCTTTAAAAGGAAAATGAAAGTCGATGGGACTATTGACAAATATAAGGCTAGACTAGTAGTCAAAGGATACAGACAAAAGGAAGGTCTGGACTACTTTGATACCTACTCTCCAGTAAAAAAGATAACATTAATTAGGACGTTAATAGCACTAGCGGGAGTGCATGAACTTAAAATCCACCAAATGGATGCCAAGACAACCTTTTTAAATGGAGAATTGGAGGAAGAAATTTACATGGAACAACCTGAAGGGTTTGTAGCTCCTGGTAAAGAAGAGAAAGTGTGCAAGCTTGTGAAGTCGCTTTATGGGCTCAATCAAGCACCCAAGCAATGACATGCTAAATTTGACCAAACAATGTTGGCAAATGGATTTAAGATTAACGAATGTGATAAATGTGTTTACATTAACAACGTTCCGAACCATGAAATCATTGCTTGTCTATATGTTGATGACATGTTAATAATGAGTAAAGACATTGACGATATAAATGCTACTAAGCGCATGTTGTCCAGTAAGTTTGATATGAAGGACTTAGGAGTTGCTGATATGATCTTAGGGATCAGGATTCTCAAAACTCATCAAGGACTATCATTATCTCAATCTCATTATATTGAAAGAGTATTGGATAAGTTCAAGTTCTTGAATTTTAACAATGTCAAAACTTCAATTGATCTAAGCTTTACATTTCAAAAGAATGAAGGTGAAAGTGACTCTCAATTGGAATATGCCAGAGTGTTGGGAAGTTTGATGTATATTATGAATTGTACGCGACCAGATATAACATGTGCTACTAACAAACTGAGTCGGTTCACTAGTAATCCTAATCAAGCTCACTGGATTGCAATGAAACATGTGTTGGGGTATCTGAAACATACACAACACTATGCTTTGCATTATAATAAATATCCTGTCATGATTGAAGGATATAGTGATGCAAATTGGATCACCGAGTCAAATGAAGTAAAATCCACAAGTGGTTATGTGTTTACACTTGGTGGAGGAACAGTCTCTTGGAAATCGTCCAAATAGACATGTATCGCTCGCTCCACAATGGAATCTTAATTTATTGCCTTAGATAAGGCCGATGAAGAAGCTGAATGGCTTCGGAATTTCTTGGAGGATATTCCATTTTGGCCCAAACCTGTGGGACCTATTTGCATACATTGTGATAGTCAAACAACAATAGGTAGGGCAGGGAGCGTCATGTACAACAGAAAGTCTTGTCATATACGACGGAGACATATTACCGTAATACAACTGCTCCCTAGTGGAATTATCATAATTGACTATGTAAAGTCAAGTGATAATGTGTCAGATCCACTAACGAAAGGCCTAGTAAGAGAGGCAGTTGAATGATCATCTATGGTAATGGTTTACAGCTTAGGACAAGTCATCATGGCGGTAGCTCTATCTAGCAGACTGGAGATCTCAAGAACTAAATTCAAGGAGAAAAACAAAGTTGTGACTGACGGTTCGACATTGTCAATCAACTCAATCCATTCTCATGATGAAGACAATGTTCAGGAACGAGGTTAAAACATTAAGGCTTGTTAATGAGTTAATAAAACTTAAAGTTTTTAATGATTTGCTAAGTTTGGCAGATTTGACCAAATAGTGTATCTACGAGATGACACGATTAGAAATCACCTATGTGAGTGTGAAGTGTAAGCCGCTTCAAAGAGAATTTTATGTCAAAAACCTATTCTCTATAAACTCATAAAACCAGGAGGTGTTCATGACTGAAACGAACACAACCGTAAGAACCATAAACGGTGAAGGGTTAATTATGTGACATGTGGATGTCTAGGTATACACCAAAGCTCGACGGTTCAGAGAAATCACATCTACCGATTGACCGAGTATATTCGACATATGTTCACTACAGAAAGTCCAATGGGAAACCTACTTATTCAGATGCAATTGATCCTTGCTTGTAAAGTACGCACTCATCCGTGCATTCCTTTATGTTATGACCATTCCCCATTAATGTGGGGGATTGTTGGGTATAACAAGAGTTAATGGGAAATGGAGGGAAGATGAAAAGAGGAATTTGAAAAGATTCTCTTATGCTTTAAGAAAAGGCATTTCTCTCTCATTGGTGGTGGAAAGGAAAATAGATGTGTTTAAATAAAGAAACACTTCTATTAGTTGTTAAAAGGGTTGGAAAGAGGGGGGCCCCTTCGCGCCGTCGTCGTCGCTCGCTCGATTTTGGCTTTGGCTTTGGAAAATGATCGATCGAGAGATTATTATTTGGATAAAGTTTTGTTTTAATTATTTAGTTATTTATTTATTTAATTAATTAAATTAAATTAAATGGCCAAAACGTTTTATTTAGTTAATTAACCGAAATGTTCCGACCTGACTTGGATCTGCGCGACCCATTTTATTTAAATTCTTTCCCGTTTTATTTTGAATTTCCCGTCGTTGGAAATGACTGTTTTGAAAGGTTGCAATTTTCAGGAATAACCATGTCCGTTTGAAAGGTTGCAAACTTTCATGAATGGTCGTGTAGATTCTGAAAGGTTGCAACCTTTCGGAACCAGTTCCTCTTGGCTATAAATACCCGTAATTATTCAGACTTTTTACTTGCGAAAATTTTTGATTTCTTCTTCTTCTTCTGCACAAATATTTTTTGTGTAGTTTACTACTGTTGAGTGGCTTGCTGATACTAGAGTTTTGGGTATCAATACACTGGTGATTGAGATCATTATATCCTGGGAGGACATATTTTAAATCAAACCTCGGATACTATAGGGGAATAATTTCCTTAAGGGGACACTGTGCATTCAGTGGGCTTGATCTTCTTCCTGTTCTGTTTTTCCAGATTCTGGTATGTTTTTACAGATTTTAGTTTTGTGAATTAAATTATGTTCTGATGTTCTTCACTGGTTAATTAAACTTTGGTAACTTTGCGTTTTTGCAAAGTTTATTGTAATAAGTAGTATTGTTTTAAACACAGATTGTGCTACAAAAAGGATACTAAAAATGTATATCAGAATTATCTCCCTTTATGCACCACACCAAATCGTCTACTAAGAGAACGACAACAACTCTAGACACACCTCCTGATTTTAAAAGGTGGAAACAATGGAAGCAACTTTATCTCCAGAAAAAAAAATTTGACACCTTTATATTTCTTAGGCATGTTCCAAGGATGCCGAAAAAAATGAAAGTGGGACATTGAAATACTGGAATCAACTGCAAATTATAATTGAAACCCTGTAATCTCATAAAACTACATATGTAAACTTGTCTGGAAAAAAAGAAGCAAGTGCAACTGAAGAAACTCGGAAATTTAAAGAAGATGATTTTCGCATATAACTAACAAAAAGAACCTTCAGTGGATCGCTTATCCTTGCATTGTTTGTGTGCTATCTTCAACTATCTTGTTAGCATGAATTGTACTGATGACACTTGCAATATTTCCCTGCAAACAGTTTAGACTCATCAACATTAATCATACACGGAGAGCACAATAATCATTATAAATGAGAATTGGAGGTCAAGGACATCTAACTAGATGAAGTGGGAGGATAACAAAAATATGCTCTCTGCATCACTATGTGTTTAAAGGCTCTGGCAGAGCAGCATCAAGAATCATGGTAACTAGCCACACTCGCTTTTAGAACCCAAATTGACTATATGAATAGAGTTTAAGAAGAATGTGACTTACTCTCCAGGTCACAAGTTTTGCTCGAAGCAATTGCCACGGACTTGTCCCAAATACACGCTCTGTACATCGGCTGCACAACATCCATTCGAAGGAAAAGAAAAATGTTACGAATAATGAACAATAAAAACTTAACTAACCAGAGTTAACTTATACAACCAAAGCAGAGACAATGATAATAAAGGACGGCCACCATAGAAAACACACCTCACATTTATTACTTGGTTAATTTGATCTATCCTGCAGATGAGTAACTTAGCTGAAATTGCCTTAACAACCCACGATTCGACCTCAATATCATCGATCTGCAAAGAGCAAAAGACCAAAAGACCAATGGTACGACCAAACTTTGGAGCACGAATACAAACTACAAGACATGGATAATAAATGTACCTCCAATGTGTCTTTGAATATGGAATAAGGAATTTGACCAGTTTCCGTCATGCCAAGATCTACCAAGGTCAATAATCTCATTTTTTCTACATAATCTTCATGGAGAAGTCCTGCTGCATTAACCAGAAGAATCAGGCTAAGGGCAGCATTATAAATTCAAGGGTTCACTCATAAAATACACCAAAGTTCCATTTAGCAGAAATGCAAGTACTGACTAAGACTGGGCGCCGGACCGGAACGAAATCACCGGATCGGAACGGGATGGGTTGACCGGTTTATTGATCGGTACCGGGATGAACCGGACCGGAATTACCGGGACGGATGCTCAGTTTCGTCCCGTCCCACTATATACCGGGATGGAACCGGAACGGACCAGAATGGAAAGGGATGGGATAAACGGGACGACACATCTAGATATTTCAAAAAATGATAAAAAAAAATGTAGTTATTTTAATTTTTTGAAATACAAAAATATGAATATTTTTTTATTTTTCTAAGTTTAAAATTAAATTAATTGTTTTGAAATTTATAATGTAATTTTACTTAAGTTTATTTTAAAGATATTTTTTTAAATTTTTACTTATTAAGTTTGCAAGTTAAGTTTAATAAAGTTTTAAAAAAAAAAAATGTTTTTGAGCTTAAGTTTTCAAGATTTGAATCATTTGAAGTTTATTAAGTTTGCAAGTTAAGTTTGATAAAGTTTTTTAAAAAAAATAATATTTTTGAGCTTAAGTTTTCAAGATTTGAATCATTTGAAGTTTATTAAGTTTGCAAGTTAAGTTTAATAAAGTTTTTTTTAAAAAAAAAATATTTTTGAGCTTAAGTTTTCAAGATTTGAATCTTTTGAAGTTTATAAGTTATTACTTATTAATATGTTATAACTTATAAGTTATATTTAAAAATTGTAATTTAAATAACTTAAGTTTGTAATTTTAAAAAATTAAATAAAAATAAGGATAAAACAATGACACAAAGTCACAAATTAAAAAATATCAATCCAATTTATTTAAATTTGTATTACAAATTACAATTTACAACTATTAGTAGAGTGCATAGTTTACGCAGCCACCTTCTAGGAAGGGTTCTGTTTCAACTAAGCCTCGAATGTAATACTAATAATTGTATAGTCCCGTAAATCCTTTTTCTAACTCATCTGTAGATTGACCGTAATCAACTACTGGTCTTGGTAAAGCTCGTTAACGATCTTGAAGTTCCATGCCATCATCACTACCACATCCAATGGCTGAATATATTAAAAGTTCAAATTGACTATCTAACTTTGGAAGTCCTTGATTTCTCCGCTCAACATTTATCCAATCTCTAAACAACACCGATATCTCAAAACTGTCTTCTGCTAACGAATATCTGTGGTCTCCAATTTGAAATCTTGCCGCGTTGAAAGCTGCCTTCGAAGCTACTGATGATCCTTGAATTGCAAGCACGTCCTTCACCATCCTACTAAGTTTTGGAAATTGAGTTCCACGAGCCCTCCACCAGTTCAATAGTTGTGGTATACCTTCATCGTCTGTAATATTATATGAACCATGTTCAAGATATTTAACAAATTCACATTTATTAGAAGAGTCAAGACCAAGTTTATGTTTCACTCTACCATGGGCACCTACTCGAGGCATAGACATTTGAGGATTTTCAACATTATCTAAGAAACAATATTTATCATACATTTCTTTAGCTAGTAATTTTATACTATTTTTACATGTTACCAAATCAGGTTTTTCTTCTGGTTTAATATCTAAATTTTGATAAATGCATTCAACTAAAGCTTTTGCACCATATTCTTTATATTCGGGGTTGAAAAGAATTGCAATTAAATAAATTTGAGGAATAGGAAAAAAATATTTCTTAAATTTTGTAATCATAACTTCAATAGCACTGGTAAATAATTCATTTGTTTTATATTCAGAAAAGAGATATGAAATCTCACATATATGTATTAAAATTTTAGAAATAGTAGGATAATACATTCCAGAAATTTTTTTAGTAGCACCATAAAATGATTTCAAAAATATTCTAAGTTCATTTACTTCATCCAATCACTATCATTAAGTTTAAATTCAGGATAAGCATTATGACTATTAAATTGCATAGTAATATGTTCTCTATATGTATAAGCAACTTCAAGCATATCATAAAAGGAATTCTATCTAGTTTTTACATGCTTCAGAACTTTTCTAAACGGAAGTTTACATGCATTACAAAGCTCTTTAAATTGATTAATTCTACTACTACTATGCATATGAAAAATATAAAAACAAGCATTATCAACTTTATCACAACTATTTTCAAATAATTTCACACTGTCACTAACAATCAAATTTAATATATGCGCAACACATCTAACATGAAAAACATATTTACTAATAGGACAAAGTCTAGGTTCTAGCATATTAATAGCAATTAAATTAGCAGAAGCATTAACTAAAGTAATACTAATGACTTTATCACAAAGACTGAAAAAATCTAAAATTTCCTACACAGTAGTAGCAATATACATTCCAGTTTTTTTCTTTTGACAAATTTTATAACCAATAATTCTTTTTCGTAAATTTCAATTATAATCAGTCCAATGTAACAGTTAAATAATCAAAACCATTAGGACTACGACCCATATCAGTGGTAATTGCAACTCTACAATCCATTATTTCAAAATAGGCACGCAAATATTGACAATGTTTTTCTTGAAATTCAAAAATATCTCTTTTTACCATGCTTCTTGATAAACCTTTAAAACTAGGATTATATGTATCACGAATATATGCAATAAAACCCGGATGTTCTCCAAAACTAAACGGTAAACCACAAACAACAACTATTTTAGCAAAATTTTCACGATCACGATCCTTATTATAGGTTCGATGTGTAAGAGGACCACTTGGGTTCGAAGTATTTAATTCACCTTGAACCATATTTGACCCTCTAGCCGATGTTTCAACGTTAGAATCTTCACAAACATCAAGAGAAAGATAAATATGCAAACCACTCTTTACTATGCTTATTAATCAAATGTTTTTTAATCCCCCGTTGAACGTCCACTCCCACCAGATGTATATTTAAAATGTTGTTTACAAATATTACATATACTAAAAGTTTTTTCTTCATTCAAATAACAAAATTTCCACACATTTGATTTTAAAGTACGTTGTACCTTGGTCTTACCTCTAGTTGGAACAATAGGGGGACGACTAGTTCCAACTGGAAGATTGTCCTCATGAGGTGGAGCTTCAGTACTATTGAGGTCGGGACTAGTCGGTGTATCATCTAAATCTACTTCTTCATCAATTTCTAATTCTTCATTTTCTTGATAATTACCATAATGTTTTTCATAAACCTCTTCGGGAATTATAAGAGTATCCGAATTAATTTCTATAGGATCGGGACGGGAAAAACTAGTTTCATTCACATGCGTAAATTCATCCGTATTCATTCTAACAAGAGGAAATTTAGATTTAGAAGAACTAGAACCTTTATTATTTTTTGTAACCATATTTTTTACTGTTTGTACAATATCTTTTTTACCTCCACTTTTTTTAGAAGACTCCATGATATAAAATTATAAATTATAAAATACGAAATTTAACAAGAACAAATAATATATAATAAGAACAACTTACAAGTAATAAATACAAAAAATAAATATAAGGTTAGAGAGTGGAAGTGGAACAAAGTTACCAAACGTTTGTGTAAAGAACAAACGATTATAATCGAAAATTGAAAAATTGATGTCGAAACTTGAAGTTTGAAGAAGATTCCTCCTCCAAAATTCACCAAATGATTATTCAAATCTTCACAATTACAAAATAATATGATTAAAATTTAGTGCTTGAAACTTGAAACTTTGAGAAAGATAAAAAATTGAGAAAAAATTAATATTTGTTATTGTAAATCTGTAGTTAAACATATAAAGAGAGGGAGTATTTATATGATTTACATTTTAGAATTTAGATATAAAAGGGGAATAAGGAATTTTAGGAATTTTTTTTTTTACCGTTTGGAAATATTAACTTTGAAAATAAAGATGATTGTTGGGACTTGGGAGTTGGGAATGGGAAGGCTGGCAAATTGTTGGCATGCTTTTTAACTAAGTCATTTGCCTTTTCAAGACAATCCCTGCCAATGGCAGGCAATCAGGCACAAATAGTCAAATACACATTGGGCCTCTACTCTATAGTCTATAACTCTATATATTATATATTTAATAAATTAAAAAAAATGTCGGAATCGAACTGAACCGGAACGGATCGAAATGAAACCGGAATGAACCGGTACCGAAATACCGGTATCAAATCGTGATACCGTTCCGTTCCGGGTAGTTGGGTACCGGTTCACGGTATCCCATCCCATCCCGAGATGACCGGACCGGAACAAATCTAAACGGACCGGAACAATACTGGTACGTCCCGATCCAACGCCCAGCCTTAGTACTAACCATAGGTTTTTAATAATTCTGAATTTTCCTCCTGAAAATTCATATAATCATCTAACCTCCCAGTGAGAAGGATCTTCAGAAGCTGATATGCTAGAGCATGTTTAACATGTTTCTCCAATTGGACTATGGTAGACATATCTAGCAAACCATATTGCCATATTAAAAGTCAAGAGTAAATATGGCAAGTAGTTTACCCAGAATAGTAAAAATCAGACCACATCGTGTATGATGTTAGTTGCTTAATTCCAGCTACTTAGCAAATAACACAAATCAATAGTGATAAGGGAGGCAATCATGTCGTACAATATTAGTCTTTTTTTTTGGATAACCCTGTTGTTCGGGCCAACTTTCATGCTCTCAAACTAATTCCATAGTATACATATCACCTCCCACCAACATTAGGTATAAGGTTAGTCTAATACAAGAGTTTAATTTGATGCACCTATACAATTACATGCTAGCAATAGAACGTATCCAATGCACAAAAAAAAACACTTTACAAGATACCGATAGAACATGGGAAAAGAAAGAATTTGGCAATTTGGAATCTAAAACAAAAACAGCAGACTGTTCAAATTAGAAAAAAGTTGCCTTTTTACCCAAGCAATTCAACTTCAGAGTACTGTTGAACATAGATATACCTGAAATATGTAAGGTGCCTTGACAAGGCAATAATTGCATGAAGAGCTTCTTCCTTTGCCTCATTCATGGCAGAAGCATCTTCATCCGAGAAAATTTCCAAATACTTTATAAGAAACTTGAAAGACGCTTTTGCAGAGCTGCAAATATAGATGGGAGTTAGAGAAGAATGCGAAAATCTCCAGAAAATACAAGTCATTCACTTTTACCCCTTGGTTTCCTTTAGAATGTTTGAGATCTTAAGGAAGAGCCCCCTCTGATCTTTGACACCAAGATTTCACTCTTTTAAGAAGCTATCTATATTTTTGAAAGATGGCAAGAAATGTTCAGCGACTTTTCTATCTATGGCCAAATTAAGGGCCTTCATGTACACAAAGAAACGACTATAAGGATTCTCCAACAGGTTGTAGAGATTCAACAAGCTGAAATGAGAGGATGAACAAAACGCACTGTGACACCAGAAACAAAAACTCTAGGAATTAAAGTGATTAATTTCAAGACATGATACATTTTTAAGCGAAATGTAGGCTTATCACTTGGTTGTTGAGAAAGTATAAAGGATATGAGCTCTGTCATCTCGTGTACTTGGTCCAAACTCTCATGTTTCTTAACAAGGTTGCAGATTATAGTGAAAATGCACTCGAGATCTGAGGTAGAAACCAATTAAAACAGATTACATAACTCAGAAAACAAATAAAATTCAGAAAACATAACATGTGAAAAGATGGTTTCAATGTGCCAGACAATCACAGGTTGCTTCACATTGATGAAGAAAGAAGAGATGCTTCTCAACAATTTGCTCAAAGATAGAAGTCCCGTATGTGCTAGATAATAACATAATTTGACTGAAGAATTTATTAAAATATGATGGAACTTGTCTTCTAGAAAATTATGTATAATGTATGGAGAATTTCTGGATTATATATTTTGTTGGTCTTAGTGAAAAAGTGCTAGGTGAGCTTGTATACATATTGACTAATCCAATTGCAGCTTGTCACAACATACGTATCGGGTAAATGTACCCACTAAGATTGGAATAGAAAAGCTCACACTAAGTGTAGTAATTACAAAGATTTTAACCACGAATCTCCATGTTGTTACTCCTAAGTCTTAACCACTCAACCATTCCCATGTAGACTATTCTGTATCATTTCAATCAACTGAAATGTGAATTTTACCTTTCTTAGAAGCATTAGAAAATATCAAATCCGCAGAAGAGAGCATCAATGAAGCCAAATCTAGCCATCTTCCTTCAATTATGCATTTCTCTGTCTCGGTACACAACCCATTCACCTAACGCTCTGCAACCTATGTACATGTCATATAAATCCATTCAGAACATATAGAATTCCAGCCTCAGAATCTGTCCTCACAAATTCCATACAACAATTTACTAAACCACCCGCATTTCAAATCCAGATTGTCTTAAACACCCGTTTTTTTGAAATAGGAAATTAAAACTAGATTACAACGCGTGAATCATTTGAGAGAATCCTGTCTAAGCTAAATAAATTTTCAAACAAGCAATACAAATAGATGCAATTCGAGTGATAGAAAATTGTCGAGCAAGATAAAGATTACCTTTTGGCTAGCATCAGCCCATGACATTTGAGCGATGAACCAAACGACGGTAAGCGACGGATCTTCCTCCGAAGTCGAAATAACAATGGTCATTTTTCCTCTGAGTTTACCGTCGATTGCAAATTCGAAACTCTCCGAGAAAGTGAACGGAGAAGAAAACCTAGCTTGATGAAGTGGAGTGTAGTGAAAATGAAATAGAGAAGGATATTCACGTAAAACTGAGTAGATGAGTAATTTTGATTTATTTCAGCTGATATGTAATATTTTTAGGCCACCTTATATTTTTATTAAACTTAATTAACACGTTTTTATAAAACTAGTATATAATGGTTGATAGTAGTAAATGTTGGGTTTTGGGCCTTTTTTCCCTTCTGATGTAGATAAATAAAAATCCAAGATTTTGGATCTTTTTTTCTTTCCTTTGTGGATAAATTTAGCAAAAATTTGACTAGCCCACTTTTGCCCATAAGCCCAATATTATGGTGCATATGTAAGACTTTCTTTTAGGTCTTATTCGAGAGAGAAATCACACGAGTTTGAGAGTAGCCATATAGAGAGAAAAGTGAGAAAGTGCAGATTTTCGCACAAGCCCTAGCATCCAATTTCAAATCGCGATTTCCGCTTTGTTTCTTATCCAATTGAGCTTATTTTTGGACAATTTGTTCCTTTCAACTTGATCTTTGATTGGGAACTAAGAGAAGGTGATTTGGAGTCTTGTAGCTCTAGATTCTTTGCTCGTGAACATCAGTTGCGGTTTGGTGTTTTTGCTTCTCTTATTTCTCTAGTTTTTTTGTGCTATTTGTAGTTGTGTTGCTCATTGTTTGGCACTTTGTTGGTAGCCATTTTGGAGAATATTTTTGTAACTCTTGTTGATTTTAGTTGAGCTTTGGCCTTGTGGTTTTTACTCTTCAAACTGAAGAGGTTTTCCACGTTAAACTTTAGTGTCTCGTGTGTTGATTTATTTTTCTTGCTTTGTTGATTTGTTTGCTGCCCAAACAGTTTGTTCTTGCATTATTTTGTCTTCTCTTGGTTCAAATAGAAGGGAAAGTTTTGACTTGGGTTTTCTTCCGCTATAGCCCTGTCGTGCACATTTATTTTGTAGTCTTTCCCAACAAAGTGGTATTAGAACATTAGGTTGTTGTTGATTATCTGTTTGAATAATGGAGTCAAATATGAGCAATATGGTTTGTTTGAATGGTAGTAATTATTATATTTGGAAAGGCAAAATGAAATATCTTCTATTTGTCAAGAAAATACAGTTACTTGTGTTTGCTTTTAATAAACCCGAATCTATGAATGATGAGGATTGGGAATTTGAGCACTTACAGGTTTGTGGCTATATTAAACAATGGGTTGACGATAATGTTAGAAATCACATTGTGAATGAGACACGTGCTATAAGTTTGTAGGACAAGCTCGAAACACTTTATGCTTCGAAGACTGGCAACAATAAATTGTTTCTTTTGAAACAATTGATGAACATCAGGTATAAATAGGGCACTCCTATTTTCGATCATATTAATGATTTTAGGGTGTTCTTGACCAGCTGTCCGAAATGGGTGTAAGATTCAATGAAGAAATTCAGAGACTATGGCTTCTTAATACTCTGCCAGACTCTTTTGAAGCTCTTCGAGTTTCTTTGACTAATTCTGCTCCCAGTGGTATTGTGACCATGGAATATGCTAAGAATGATATCTTGAATGAAGAGATGAGAAGAAGATCTCAAGGCTCATCTTCTTCTACTCCACACTCTGATGTTTTGGTTACTGAAGACAGGGGTAGAAACAAGTTTAGAGGTCAGAATGGCAAAGAAAAGAGTAGAGAAAAGTCAAAGTCTGGATTCAAGAATGTTACATGTGATTATTGCCACAAGAATGGGTATATCAAGAAATATTATTTCAAGTACAAGAAAGATATGAAACAACAAAAGAAATAAGACGATAATGAAAATCGTGCTGCTGTTGTTGTTAACGATGACCTTCTTGTTTCTTGTGATAAAAATGTCGCCAATCTTGTTTGCGATGAGTCTAGCTGGTTTGTGGATTCTGGTGCTACTTCTCATGCCACGCCCATGAAGGAATTATTTTCTTCTTATACTCTAGGTAATTTTGGAAGTTGAAAATGGGACTACTTGTTTGGAAAGTAATAATGGTTCCAATCTAGTTCTCAATAATGTCAAGCATGCTCCAGATGTCCGCTTGAATTTGATATCTGTTGGATACCTTGATGATGATGGTTATGTTAATACCCTTGGTGTTGGCTAGTGGAAGCTTACTAGAGGTTCAATGGTTGTAGCCCGTGGTGACAAGTTGTCTAACTTGTACATTTTTTAGGGCTCCACTCTCAGAGGCTCAGTAAATGTGGTGGAGAATGATACTTCATCGTTATTATGGCATAGAAGACTAAGTCATATGAGCGAGAAGGGGATGGACAATTTGGCTAAGAAGAATTTCCTTTATGGAGTGAAACAAACAAAGTTGAACAAGTGTGTTCATTGTTTAGCCGGTAAACAGAAAAGAGTTTCTTTTCAGAGTCATCCGCCTTCAAGAAAGCTTGATTTGCTGGAGTTGGTACATTCTGATTTGTGTGGTCCTTTTAAGGTAAAGTCTCATGGTGGTGCATTTTACTTTGTAACTTTTATTGAAGATCATTCGCATAAACTCTGGGTATTCTCTTTGAAGTCCAAGGATCAGGTACTTGATGTGTTCAAGAATTTTCAGGCCTTGGTTGAGAGACAGACAAAGAACAAATTGAAATACGTCAGTTATGATAATGATGGTGAGTATATTGGTCCTTTTGATATATATTGCAGAGAGTAGGGTATTTGGCATCAGAAAATTCCTCTGAAGACTCCTTAGCTAAATGGTTTGGTGGAGAGGATGAACAAAACTCTTGTTGAGAGGGTTAGATGTATGCTTTCAGATGCTAAGCTTCCAGATTCTTTTTGGGCAGAATCACTTAATACCGTTGCATATGTTATCAATTTATCTCCTACTGTTGCTTTGAATGGTGATGTTCTTGACAGAGTTTGGTCTGGTAAGAATATTTCTTATGATCATCTTAAAGTTTTTGGGTGTAAAGCCTTTGTGCATGTTTCTAAGGATGAAAGGTCAAAGTTGGATGTTAAAACTAGGCAATGTATCTTTGTTGGTTATGGTCAAGATGAATTCGGCTATCGTTTCTTTGATCTAGTTGAGAAGAAACTTGTTAGAAGCCGTGATGTTGTGTTCTTTGAAAACCAACAACAATTGAAGATCTTGACAAAGCTGAGAAAGTTGATTCTCAGAGCAGTGAGAGCCTAGTTGATGTTGATCTAGTTCCTTTGACTATTCCACCAAGTGAAAATCTTCAATTTGATATTGAAGATGGTGATCATATTCAGAATGACCAGTATGTCGTTGATGCTCTAGTGCAAGATGATGTAGTTGGTGAGCAACCAACTATGCTCCCGAGAGTTCTCTTAAAAGATCTACTAGAGAGAAAAAATACCTTCAACTCGTTATTCTCACAATGAGTATGTACTCTTGACTGACGGGGGAGAACCAGAGAGTCTTGATGAGGCCATGGAAAGTGAAGAAAACGAAATGTGGTTTGATGCTATGAATGATGAAATGAAGTCTCTATATGATAATCATACGTTTGATTTGGTTATGTTACTTTAGATAGAAAAGCTTTGAAAAACATGTGGGTTTTTAGGGTGAAACATGAAGATGGTAACCCGATTTCATAGTACAAGGCTAGATTAGTTGTGAAGGGCTTTAACTAGAAAAGGGAATTGATTTTGATGAGATATTCTCTCCAGTTGTGAAGATGTCATCCATCCGTATGGTTTTAGGCTTGACTGCAAGTCTGGACTTGGAGATTGAACGGATAGATGTTAAAACTGCTTTTCTCCATGGCGACTTGGATGAAGAAATTTACATGGAATAGCCGGAAGGCTTTGAAGTCAAGGGAAAAGAGAATTATGTTTGCAAGTTGAAGAAGAGCTTGTATGGTCTAAAACAAGCTCCCAGGCAATGGTATATGAAGTTTGGTTCTTTTATGAGTCAGCAAGGCTTCAAGAAGACTTCTTCAGACCATTGTGTTTTTGTGCAAAAATTCTCTGATGATGACTTCATTATCATTTTGATTTATGTTGATGACATGCTTGTTGTTGGTCATAATACTTGCAGGATTAAAAAGTTGAAGCAAGAGTTGAATAAGTCTTTTGCTATAAAAGACTTGGGACCAACAAGACAAATTCTTGGCATGTAGATTGTCGGTGATAAAGATGCCAAGAAATTGTGGTTGTCACAAGAGAAGTACATTCAGAAAGTACTTCGTAGATTTAAAATGGACAAAGCTAAGGTTGTCAGTACACCTTTAGCTATGCACTTCAAATTGAGTACTAAGCATTGTCCTTCCACTGATGGTGAGAAAGAAGATATGAAGAAAATTCCTTATGCTTCAGTTGTTGGTAGTTTGATGTATGCAATGGTGTGCACAAGACCAGATGTTGCTCATGTTGTTGGTATTGTTAGCCGTTTTCTTTCTAATTTGGGAAGAGAGCATTGAAATACGGTAAAGTGGATTATGAGATATCTTTGTGGCACTTCTAGTCTGAGTTTGTGTTTTGGTACAAGGAATCCTATTATTTGTGGTTGTACTGATTCAGACATGGCCGGTGATGTTGATACTGGTAAGTCTACTTCAGGATACTTGATTACTTTTGCAGGGGGAGTTGTGTCTTGACAATCTATGTTGCAAAAATGTGTTGCTTTATCTACTATAGAGGCAGAGCTTATTGCAGCTGTTGAAACTTCCAAAGAGTTGATATGGATGAAGAGATTTTTTGGGGAACTTGATTGTGCTCAAGAGAGGTATGTGATTTATTGCGGCAGTCAAAGCGCTATTCATCTTCGCAAAAATTCTACATTTCATGGTCGGTCTAAACACATTGATGCGAGGTATCATTGGATTCGAGATGTGTTGGATTCTAAGTTGCTTGAACTTGAAAAGATCCATACCAATGATAATGGTTCCGACATGATGACTAAAGCTTTGCCAAGAGGGAAGTTTGAAGAATGTTGCATGATCGCCGGGATGGCGGTTTCCTCCACATAGTCGGTAGGGGGAGAATTGTTGGGTTTTGGGCCTTTTTTCCCTTCCTATGTAGATAAATAAAAATCCAAGGTTTTGGATCTTCCTTCCTTTCCTTTGTGGATAAATTTAGCCCAAATTTGACTAGCCCACTTTTGCCCATAAGCCCAATATTATGGTGCATATGTAAAACTTTCTTTAAGGTCTTATTCGAGAGAGATCACAAGAGTTTGAGAGCAACCATATAGAGAGAAAGGTGAGAAAGTGCAGATTTTCGCACAAGCCCTAGCATCCAATTTCAAATCGCGATTCCCGCTTTGTTTCTTATCCGATTGAGCTGATTTTTGAACAGCTTGTTCCTTTCAACTAGATCTTTGATTGGGAACTGAGAGAGGGTGATTTGAAGTCCTGTAGCTCCAGATTCTTTGCTCGTGAACAGCAGCTGCGGTTTGGTGTTTTTGCTTCTCTTATTTCTCTAGTTTTTTGGTGCTATCTTGTAGTTGTGTTGCTCATTGTTTGGCACTTTGTTGGTGGCCATTTTGGAGAACACTTTTGTAACTCTTGTTGATTTTAGTGTAGCTTTGGCCTTATGATTTTTACTCTTCACACTGAAGAGGTTTTCCACGTTAGACTTTGGTGTCTCGTGTGTTAATTTATTTTTCTTGCTTGGTTGATTTGTTTGCTGCCCAAACAGTTTGTTCTTGCATTATTTTGTCTTCTCTTGGTTCAAATAGAAGGAAAAATTTTGACTTGGATTTTCTTCCGCTATAGCCCTGTCGTACATATTTATTTTGTGCTTGCCTTTCCCAACAGTAAACTAGTAATGAATCTCCATGGTAATCATGAATAATGATTTGAGATGAGGTATGCATGAGCGAAATATGGTTGCATTTTTGAGAATTTCACTAGATGAATCCTTTATGTCATGAAATTTCAAACAACATGCAATTCAATCCTAATTCAAAGGTACGAGGTGTTTTTATCTAAAGACATAACTTTAGTGATATAAGTTCAGTAACAAAGTTATGCCTCGGGGCAAAGTTCTCTAAAAGTTCTTACTAAAAATCCTATGCCCAAGAGAAACATTCTATAAAAATTATAATGGTTTAACCCACAGTGACCCTTTAAAGTTGACATCATGTTTCAGTGTTTAACTGGGCAATTTCATTTTAGGTACTTCATGTAGGATTAGGATCTTGCTGTGTCATTTTGACACTTTTTGCTTACATGAGGCATAATGAGTGTATCACACTCATTGTTGGGCACGTGAAATGGTTCTTTAATTAATTTTCAATTCTTTTTTTTGTTCGTTCTTCCTCATTTTCTGCCATCATTTTACCCAAGTTAAATTTCATCCATCATAAATGAACAAAATGATGGAGTGAATTTCTTTTTTTAAAAAAATTGAACTAGCAAAGATCTTCCATTCACTATCAAGCAATTTATTAGGAAAAAAAAAAACAGAAAGCGATCATAATGTTCTTTTGTATAGAACGGATTTTCTGCAAAAGGTATTTGGAGCAGGAGGCGGCGCGAGGATGGGTTTGCAGCACACAATCAGGAGGAGGATTGGGGTTTCTTTTTCAGGAGGGGTGGAGGGGGGGGGGGAGAGAGGGAGGCTGGGTTTTTGGAGAAGACAATCGTTGTAGGGTGGTGGGGGTTGCTTTTATTAAAAAATAGTGTCAAAATGACACAGCATAACCCTACATGAGGTGTCTAAAATGAACATCGCTCTGTCAAGATGTCTAAGTGAAACTGGTGTCAATTTTAATGGGTCACCGATGGGTTAGACCAATTATAATTAAGAATAATATGGCCTATAAGTTTTTATTAAATGAGCAATGGAAATAAAAATTGAAGACCACAATTTAGAGGACAAAAATTAAAAGAGGCAACTTCAAGAATAGCTAAGACTAGAAACACAATCAGTCAAAATACAATAACTTGCTTAATTATAATTTGTAGCTTCATCATAGAAGAAGAGAGATGCGAGCAAGATCGAAAAAAAGACGAGAGAGGCGAGTGAGGAGAGGACAGAGAGAAGCGAGATGCGGATTGTATTTATATATCTGGATAATTGTATATATATTGTAACTAGTATGTATATGTATCCATAATTGTATTTTATATCTATTGGATAATTATATACATGTAATTAATATATAATGTATCAATGAATATAATTGTATTAGCAAATACAATTTGTATTCGAATACAATTTGTACCAATAAATAAATAAATTGTATCAGCAAATACAATAATTTTGTATCAAGTTCAACATTTGTATTTGTATAATTAATTATCATCATTTATATTAATGTGTATCAATTGTATTGACGAACACAATTTGTATCCCAATACAATTTCTATCAATGAATAAATTGTATCAGTATATACAATTGTATCACGGTCGTATCAAGTTCAATATTTGTAATTATATAATTGATTGTTTACTTTGTATCAATGTTGTATTAACGAATATATGTGTATTTGTATTTTGTATCACAAAAAAATGATTTGTATAGTTGACACTTATCATTTGTATTTTTACAATCGA
This sequence comes from Solanum acaule, assembly GCA_036250505.1. Lineage (NCBI taxonomy): Eukaryota > Viridiplantae > Streptophyta > Magnoliopsida > Solanales > Solanaceae > Solanum > Solanum acaule. The sequence continues at coordinate 990 of JAJOOR010005415.1, read as the reverse complement.
ATGTTAATATTTGATTTATATAATCAATTGTTATCATTTGTATTAAGAAAAAGAGACAAATATAGGCGCGACGGAGAGAGAAATGGCAGGGAGAGGAAATAGGCGAGTGAGAGATTACATACAGAAAGAGAGCGACAGTGCACAAAGAGAGGAAAGAGGAGAGAGGCAAAGGAAAAATGGAAGAGAAATTAGCTACAAAGCCCTAACTATAATTATAAATTGTAATTCTTTCAAACTATAGTGGTGTATTCTTGTATTGTTAATACATGTCACACGTTTGCCTAATTACATAATTTGTCTCAAATTAAAAAGGGATTATTAATCAGAATAGCAACATTTAGCCTATATTAGGTACTATAGCTACAGTTTTCCCAATTTTTGTTATTCGTTTGATTTGTATAATTTGTATAATTCCATTTTTGATAGTATAAGTCCAGAATTTTGTATATGCTTAGTCTAACTATTTGTATACGATTTAAGAAAAATTCATAATAAATTACCCTATTTGTATATTGGCAAGCGAAATATACAAATGGAGTTTTGAAATTTTTTTAAATGTATAAATACAGAATTTGTATGTATTTACCCTACTTGTATATTCGCAAGCGAAATATACAAACCACAACCTCTATAGCAAATAGAACTATAGCTACGAAACTCAATTATCGAAACTATAACTATAAAGCCTTATTATGTCTAGTATGTTTGTTTTTTGGAAAATTGTATATAATAGCAAACTATTAATTCAAATTAAATGTTATAAATATAGTTTGATTTAATTGTACCTCATAGCAAATTGTTGCTATTTCACCTCTCTCCTGGTGAATCTCGCTCGCCACTCTTGTTCTCTCCCTCGCCTCTCTCGTTTTTTATACAAACGCAAGTGTATAATGTGCGTTTGTGTTTGTATAAAGCGAGAGAAAATTGTATATATACATATATTTTCGTTCCCCTCTCTCCCCTCTCCCAGATCTCGCTCGCCACTCTCCC
>JAJOOR010005414.1:0-28037 GCA_036250505.1 Solanum acaule | reverse complement strand
TCAAAATTACTTCTCGATTCAAATCTCCTACTATATAATGCATCATTGTACATTTTATACATTTACATATGACATAAAAATAAAATATACAGTGTCTTAAAACTCCTACTTAATTGATATCATTTTTGGTTTCTTAAAAACAATGAAGAAAAAAACACAAAATTAGAATTTAATGTTAAAAACTTTTAGTGACGATTTCTGGGCTTTTGTGGCAACTATTGTCGCCGCTAAAGGTCTAGTTCTTTGTAGTGAATCCTAGTTGGCAATGCTTAGGTGGAAGGATTAGTCCCACATGGCTTGCCACGTCAATAAAAATTTGGTGTGTTAACTCTTGAGGGTATTTGTGGTCTCTTAGGAGAACAATAGGGGCATTTTTTATCCCAAAATGTAACGAAGGGTATAAGTGATCTATTTCACATAGTTCAGGGGCAATTTTGACTCTTTTCCGTATTAAAATTAACAAATAGTTACAACAGGTACAAATGGAATTTCTCCATCTTATTCCTCAAATCAGAACAAACAATTCTACTAATCCTAAGGAGGAATATTACAAAGTACTACATATTTTAATTACAATGCAATAATTAACTTAATTCACTTGCACTAATTGAGGGAACACTCACGAGGAAACCCTTGAGGAAAACGTTTAATATCATTACAATAATTATAAATCATGTAATTATTTTGCACCCATTTAATCCTTGATTGGCCTGTTATGTCCAAGTTTTCACTTAGCCAAGAATTTTGTGTAGTGGAATTGCAAGAAGAAGAAGTTGAAGTTGAAGACCATACACAAGCTTGTGCATTGAAATTTGTATATGAAGCAGTAAATGGGGCCTTAGTCCAATCAGTCTTGACAAGTCCACCTCTTGTAGCCCAATCATCTGCATTCCATAAACTTGAGTATATCCACATTGGTTGTGACTTTGGATAGGGGATACCACTTGATTCCATATTCTTGAATTGCCTAATTGGTGTCCCATCTACTGAAAATCTGATTTTTTTGTTTAATAAAATGGGGGAAAAGATTAGTAATTAGTAATCAACATGTAAGGACAAATTAATTAAGTTGAGAAAAGTACTTATAATCAGTATTTGAAAAGACGGGGACGAAGGGGATGTTTTACGTAGAAAAGTACTTATAATTAGTGTTTCAAAAGACAGGGGTGGGGAGGTATTTTATACAAAAAGGTACTTGCTATAACCAGTATTTCAAAAGGCAACTTATAATAACCAATGTTTCAAAAGGTGGGGCGGGGAGGTGTTTTATGCAGAAAAGTACTTATAATCAGTATTTCAAAAGATATGGGTGGGGGGCGGGGGGGAGTTATTTTATGCGAAAAGGTACTTATTATAACCAGTGTTTCAAAAGGCGGAGCGATGGAGGTATTTTATGCAGAAAAGTACTTATAATCAGTGTTTCAAACGACGAGGCGGGGAGGTGTTTTACGCAGCACTGAGAGAGGCATAAGAATCGAAATATGAGGCGTAAGTCCCATAAATATATAAGCCTATATCTGATGTATTTTTAATTTTACAGCAAAAACTTTTAAAACATTAAAAAAAAATTGACGTACAAATGGTAGCTTTTACGTTCCAAATTTTAAGATATACGCTCTATGGATCTACACCTTTCATTTTTGTGTAGAAACTTTATTTTATACTCTCCCCTCGAAAATGCCTTTGAAAACACGGGGTATAATTACACAGTATATTCTCGAGTTAATGTCTCAGATGATCACTCAACTATCTATTTTTCTCTCAGAAAGTCAGTCAACTATCCACTCTTCTCTCAGAAAGTCACTCAACTATCAATTGTTTTCTCAGAAAGTCACTCAACATATTTAATTAATATTTTAATTAAAATTTACTAATATAATTTTTTTAATTTAAAATCCAATTTTTTTTTTTTAAAAAAAACCATTTAAAACATTTAGTGACCCGCCTCACTTGATTTGACCCGTTAAAAATATAATATTGATCTATTTTATTTTACCAATTCTCCTACCTTATTCCACTCTCTTCTCTGACTCTTTCTCCTCTTTTTATTTTTATTTTTTGCTGGTTCTCCATTGCTGCCTTTTCTTCTTCTTTTAGTTGAGTTTTAATTAGGTATCTCAATTTCTAGTATATGAAATTAAAGGAATCTAATGCATGGGTTCGAACTGGCACAAATTTATTTCGATTTTTATTTTAGAGTATTGTTTCGATATACGAATATTTGTTCGGAAACTAAGGAGTCCTTTTGATTACATCTTCCTCAGCAAATAATTCTCACAACACTAAAAAGAGGTGAATGTGGTCTGAAGAGAGACATGTAAAAGCAAGTTAATTACTTAAGGCTCTATGGAGATTCTGGTTCATATGATTCTTCCAACCAAATAACAAATTATTACAAGCACAGATAAAAATCTGATTATCAGATTCTTTTAGTTTGACTTTTTTAAATCAGATTTCTTTAGTTTCCTACGTAATATAGAACTTGAAATTGAAGAATTAAAGGAGAAATGGGTCATAATTAAAACCTATAGGAACTAATTATTACATTATAATTTTGTATATAACATCTGTAGGATTTTTATCAAACTTTATAGATAAAAGAGGAAGAAGAGGCAGCAATGGAGAACCAGAAGAAAAAAAAACGCAAAGGAGAAAAGGAGAAAGAGTCCGAGAAGGGAGGGAATAAGGTAGGAGAATGGATAAAATAAAATGGGTCAATATTATTTTTTAACGGGCTGGGTCAAGTGAGACGGGTCACTAAATGGTTTATCTAGTATTTTTATTATTTTTAAAATTTTGGATTTTAAATAAAAAATATATATCAGCAAATTTTAATTAAAATATTAATTAAATAGGTTGAGTGACTTTTTAAGAGAACAATTGATAGTTGAGTGACTTTTTAAGAGAACAATTGATAGTTGAGTGACTTTTGAGTTAAAATTTAGAGCTAAGTGATTTTTTGAGAGAATAATGAATAGTTGAGTGACTTTTGAGTTAAAATACAAAGTTGAGTGATTTTCTGAGAGAAAAGTAGATAGGTGAGTGACCATATGAGATATTAACTTTATATTCTCTCATATCTCAATCATTTTGCTTTATTGCTTTAATTTTTTACTGTATTTTTCTTTCTCCATTAATTGATAGTAGTATATCCAGCAATCCCTTAAATTTCAAATTTTGATTCAACTTATTGTGAATAAGCACTAAATCCAAAAACTTTAATCAAAATTAGTTACAGTAGAGTTGTTTTTGAATAATCAAGAAAGGTAAATCTTAGGTGGAAAAATAAAACTAATTAATCACCACTATAAATTACGTGAAACCTTCCAATATTATTAGTACTACACTAACTAATAATGAAGTTTATCAATATAAGAAAGGTAGGTAAGAAAATATCAATACTAAGTAAATGTCCAAAATAGAAGTTAATAAAATGCACGTAAGTGAAATATAATAATTGTTTTGCTTCAGTTTGTATGACATATTTTTCTTTTTAGTTCGTTAAAAGTATGTTATATTTCTATAATTAGAAATAACTTGACTTTAAAATTCTTTTTTATCCTCAATGAAATGATTTATAGTCACATCAATATTTAAAATTTATTTAGATAAAAAAAATTACTTTTCTTTAACTTTATATTAAATTAAATAATATCATATAAATTGAGACTGACGATAGAAACTACTTACATGATGCTTTGAGGATTCCAAAGAATAGAATATGTATGAAAGTCCTTAGTGGGGTCAAACCAAAGATAAAATTGTTGCTCTCTATCTCCCTTTCCTTGTGTGAATACATTTGTATGAAGAATATATGGGTCACCACTCAAATTCCCAAGAAACTCAAAGTCAATCTCATCATGACTTGATCCTATTGAAGATAGCTGCATTTTGTAATCCATACCAATTAAAAATCAACTTATAAAATATATTAACATCTAATCAAATCATCACCATTCCGTTAATATAAAACTTAGCTATATACACCATTCATATAAAGAATTTCATATTATCAGGTCATCGCCGTTCAAGATTATGAGTCTCATATTTTAGAAGGCATACCAAAAAATATTTTTGGTCTACAGAATTAATGACCTGAGGGTGACGATGTATATACTCACAAAATCATAATATAACATGTAGTAACGATGAAAAAAAAAAGACTTACATAATATGTTGTAACAGTACCAGCAGAGTTACCAGGCACAAGTTTGATTTTCAAATCGATCTTTCCAAACAAATACTGATTTTTGGATCGAAAACCAGAGCCAGAGGCTTTATCGAGGGAAAGGGTCATAAGTTGTCCGTTTTCGAATATTTTAGCTCGGCCATCACCCCATGTAATATCAAAATCTTGGTTGAAATTTCCAGCCAAAGCCACCACCAAGAACAAGAAACTCAGAATCAAGAAAAATAAGAAAGTAGTCTTCATGGTGTATGTGTTTTTGAATATTGCATGAACACAATTAGTAGGCTTTATATAGAATTATAGATGGAGGGCCTTGAGATATATATGAGGTGTGCAGGGGACTAGTTTGTGTGGGGGTTGGTGAGTTTTCTTTTGTATATGTCTCATTTTGGCCCCTACAACTAGAGATCAATACTATAACACTACTAGAAAAATAAAATTAGCTACAAATTTATCAGTAATCTATCACGAATTCAGAACTAAATGAAATTAGCATGAAATTATTATTTAGCTAGCTACGAAATTTTATACATTGTTAATTTCTTATTTTCTAGTAGCATAAGTAATATTTCGTTAAGAAACCATACATTGCTATGTTACTCTTTAGTAATTTTTTTGGTGCATATATTTAACTCCTTATAGCAAAGCATATATAATACGATAACTTTAAGAATGAGTAATCAAACATTTTTTCCATTTCAATTTATTCGGCACTATTTAGTGGAATGCATAATTTAAGAGGTGAAAAAAGACTCTTAAAATTGAAACAAAAAAATAATCAAGAAATTAATTTTTTTTTTTTTTAAATGAAACAAAAAATAAATTTAGATAAACAAATTAAAATAAGAAGTAGTACCTAACAAATCATATTTTATTGTTTCTCATCCAAATTATTATATCCCCAATTTCTGTATATATATATATATATATGATGATGATGATGATAAGCATTCCACGAAAGACCTTTACGAGCTAGCAACATGAATGTTCATAATTTATTATTTCCACAACGAATTATAATGTTTAATTAATTGAAGCTATTAGTAATAATTCAAGGATTAAAGTTGAAATCTTGGAATATAGTGCCAACGTATTCATAACTTATCTACATGCATGCATAAGTGAAAAAAACAACAACCAAAAATCAAGTTGATTAATTGGATCGCGTGTCATCATTATCTTTAATCATCATTATGATATTCTCTCCGTTCAATTTTAATTGTCATGGTTTTTTTGTTAGAGTCAAATGATAAGAATTTTGACTAACATTTTACGATGTATTTTTTTATCATATTAATATGCGAAAAATTGTAATTTATAGTACTTTTCATATATTTTTTGTTTAAAATATCGAATTAATGTAATCTAATTTCACTTTGAGAATTAGTTAAATTGACTTTCGAAAAGAGCAATATGACAATTAAAAGTGGATGGGGAGTATATATACAACATTAATACGGATATCAAACTTCGGATGGGAAATAAAAAAAAACAATTACAATTAACTTTAACGAGACTCTAACATTTAGGACATCTCTAACTCAATCCTCTATTTGACTATTTTCTTCTCCAAATATAGGGAATCTTTTTCATGACGACATAATTAAATTACTTTTTTGTTTTTATTTATCTTATTTTCGATTCTTTAAAAAAGAATGTCACTTTCTATATTTATGCTTAACATCCTATGCCACGAGATTCAAAGGACATTTGATACATAATTACATATATGATTTTTAGTTTAAAACCATAAAATTCAAAAATCTCCTCTCTACTAAATCAAATTAAGACAGAAAATTAAAATAAAGGGAATATAATACGAACGAATTAACTTGTATCCTTATGTATATTAAAAAGAAAAAAAAAGGTTTGGAGGGTTGTTGTAGTTAGGAAAAAAATGCAAACTTGAGAATTAGGTAGATATTAATTAAGTTGACTTGGATTTGGAGAAACAAAGAAAAGGTACCATTTGACAGCTAATATTTCTACGATGTTGAAAGTATCCTGCTACGACAAAAGAGACATTTAAGTAATAATATATTTTTCTTTTGATGATAATATTTATCATCATAAGAATATTTGATGACAATTAGTAAAAATAAAATTAAAAAAATTGATGAAAATTAAATTAATGTCATTATATTCAAAGTTACTAAAGTCTCTAACAATATTTATATAGAATATTTGATTATAAATACTTATATTTATCATTATCACTAAATATAATTATATAACGATAATTATATTATTGTGTTTAGTATTTTTCCTTTGGGGATGATGAGTGTGTAGAATTAGATGTTTGGCCACCTTCCACTTCCACAGCTGTATGATGTCTACCATTCTTTTGTTAATTTGAACTCATTGGAAGATTCCATATGCATCAACTCAAGATATATTTTATTATTTTAGGAAGAAAAAAAAAGAGTGTTCATGTTTATTTTTATTTTCTTGAAGAATAAATAAAATCTAAGATATTTTTATCATGATATTATCCTTATTTCCCCCCCTCTAATTCGTTATTATATTGGGTTAATATAATATATTCGATCATCAGAGGTGAAGCCAAGATTAAGAGTTTGGGGGTTTAATTTTTTTTTTTTAGCACCATCAATTAATTTTTTTAGGGGTTCACAAATTAAATATACATATATTTAATTAATTTTCTAGTACAAATGTAGGGTATACGAAAAAGCTACTGGTTCGTCCGAACCCATGAACCCCCACCTAGCTCCGCCTCTATCGACCACAAAGGTAAGGGTAGAGCTAGAAGTGATCATATACAAGCTCGTTGAATTCAATAATTTTTATTTAAATAATGTATTTAGGTTAAGAAAGTCATTAAATACTACTATAAATATTAAATTTAGAACTCAATCAAGAATAATTGAAGTTGTTATTCTAAAATTCATCTGAACTTATAAAAATTAAATTCTAACTCCGCCTTTGTACAAAAGGTGACCTCACACCAACTTGAGGTTCAATTTAATTGATTGCATGTTACTACAGTACAACAAATTCGTAGGTAATATTCAAAGCACTCTACCAATTGTCTTTTAAAAGTTAGTTGGCCGGAAAATCATTTAACTTTTTTTTAATTGTGGTGTTCGGATCAGCTTTTGCGCATTTTGATTTATTTTATGAGATATCTGTCACTTTTCACCAGTAAAAAATATCAGGTAACTCTGTCCACGGAAGAAAAAATATTTCACTTTATTAGCTATGAAGTTGTATTTGGGATTTGGAAAACACCCAAAAAATTGTTTTCACTTTTAACTTTTTTCATTTTAAATTTATTTATTTTCAAAAAACTCATAAACTTTTTATTACCAAGAATATATGCTAAGCTTGGACACCAACTTTTTCTACACAAGGTTGGAGTACCAAGATTGAACCATTTCAACAATCTTAGAGAAGAGTTGTCTTGTTATTCTTTGAGAAAAGAACGATATATAGTTAGATGATTTATTGGATCGATATTTATATTTTAATTTTCAAATTTAATATCGATAATATAATGCGTAAGGAAAAACTTGTTATTCTTAACTCTTGGGCTCAGGATCTTCTATATAACTTAAGTGGCACAGCGAAACCTTTGCGTCTTCTTCTAGTGATTGAGTTTTTCTCGGATATCATTCATCCCCAGGTTGAAAATTCGCTATACGCTCTATCTATATAATTAGTGGCATTAATATATGGATGGATATATGTCACTCACTTTTGATTTTACTGCCCTAAAATTACTTAATTATTAAAAAAATCATTTATGTAAGTATTACTAAAGTTACTACACTATATTTTGAAATAAAAAAAAGTCATTTCATTATGTCTAAATATCAAAGAAAGTCAGTACCAAACAATAAAAAATACATTTTATCTGATAATTAGATAAAGTTTGAATGAATTTTTCGTTACGAAACAAACATTGTTTAGCGAGTTCATGTGATATTAAGACAAAGTTGAATGATTTTTTTGTTATAGAATTTTTTTATTGATTTCTGTGATACTTATCCCAAATTGAGTGATATTTCTATTACAAAACATAGTTTAAGGATTTTAATGCCGTGATAAAAAAAGTTGAATCATAATTCGTAAATTAATCTAATTTAATGTTGTAAAAGTGTGTAATTTACTGTAATTCCTTCTTTAAGAGTATAGCCTCTCTCGGGTTAGCGATAAGAGTAAACTGGCCCGTGTGGTAGCGGATGAACTAAGAATTTCGTGCTTATAAGAAAGCGTGCAAGTGAGTGAACGCATCACCAGCCAAGCTAGTCACTTGAAATATAGGGATAGTCAATCCCCGAGCTTACGGGCCTTGAGAACCGACTTCAAATTTGCTCCTTAGATAGTGAATAGTAAAGAGGGATAGGATTTCAAGTTTAGGAATTTCACTTCCACGTCTCAACTCACTGCAGTTACCACCTATCGATTGAAATGTAAATATGATTGATTTTTTAAGTACCTTCAGTTTTTTTTTTTATATACTCTATATAATAAATATTAAAACCTTTTCTAGTCGGAAAAAGAGACTAATTTGAACGGGGTCTATTTTTAGCCCATTATTCTTCCTTTTTGTATCCAGCTGGAAACAACTCAACAACCATGCAAAATCCCAAATAAAAGAGATACTAGATTAGTTTTCCCCACTCTGTGCAACATTTTATGTCTTTTGCTAAAAATATTAGGATAATAAAAATATCGTCTACTTTCAATTTTAAGATTGTAAATTTAAATCATCCAGAAATTAAAAAATGTAAGAGCCTCTAAAGAGGAGTCTGGAGCCTAAAGAGCAAAAAAAATTGACAAATATTCCAAAAGGGCACATTAAATTTTTTTCTAACCAAAAGGGCAAAATCGCTACTGACGTAGCGATTTTATTTGACGCCGTTAACAGATCAAAATCGCTGCCCTATCAGCGATTTTGTCCAACTTTTTCTTTTCAGAAAATCGCTGCCCGTGCAGCGTTTTGTGATTTTTTTTAAAAATAAAATAAAATCGCTGTTGTGAAAGCGTTTTTATAAAAACAAGTTTATTTTATTTTTTTGGAAATCGCTGCCTTGGCAGCAATTTTCGTTAATTTTTTCTTTTTCTTTTTAAATTGCTGCTTTGCAGCGTTAATTTTTTATTTTTTTAAAAAAGGCAGCGATTTTGATGGAAATTTTTTTTTTAAAAAAATATCACTGCCTTGGTAGCTAATTTGGTGGAATTTTTATTTTTTTTGGTCAACTAGTCAACATGACATTGACTAGTTGATAGAAATTTTTTTTAAAAAAAAAATCCACCAAAATCGCTGTCAAGGTAGCGATTTTAATTTTTTTTTTTTTTACAATTAGATGTTGACTTGTTGACAGAATTTTAAAAAAATAAATCAAAAGAAGTTTTTTTTCCACCAAAACAAAATTTATAATAACGCTGCAACAGCAGCTATTTAAAAAAAAAAAAGGCAGCGATTTTCAAAAAATAAAATAAATTTGTTTTTATAAAAATGCTAACACAGCAGCGATTTAATTTTTTTTTTTAAAAATGCAAAAACGCTGCACGGGCAGCAATTTTCTGAAAAAAAAAAAGTTGGACAAAATCGCTGATAGGACAGCGATTTTGATCTGTTAACGGTGTCAAACAAAATCGCTAAAGAGGGGTGAAAACAATTGTGCATTTTCAAGTCAAAGTGATTTTTTATGTAATGAAGAAAAAACAAGAAATATAATTTTCAAGTTGATATGAATATAACAAAATATTATTTTTACGTAACAAAAAGAAAACAAATTTTGTGATATATATGAAGTTAATACTTGGGTGACCTATAAATTTACTCAATGCGTTTGGCAAGATGTTAGGGAAATGAGAAAAGATGAACTTTGATCTAATGATTGGCTTTTTTTTTTTGTTTCCCATTTGGCATAAGGTACTCGCATTGGAGCTTGATCAAATTTGGATTAGCGTAGTAAAGTTTCATAATGGGGGTAAATTGATCGCTTCCTAACAAAGGCGATTCTGTACTCAAGGAAACTCGAACCCGAAATCGAAACCTCTGGTTAAAAATGAAAGAGTACTTATTACTCCACCACAGTCATGTTGGTAATGATTGGCTTTCTCTTGGCAGCCACAAGGGAAAAAGCTTCCTTTTACTCAATTTGTTTGACCTACTTTCTTTTCATTTTTAGCAACTTTTAAATTTTTAACTTTTCACGTGACATATTTAAGGTCACTAGATTAAAAGACATTTCAGTACATTTAACATATCTTTAATTTTAGACTATAAGATTCAAAAATCTTCTTTATTTTCTTGAACTCACATCAAGTCAAAGTAGGCCAAACAAATTGAAACGGAGAACAACATTTTCATTGGATAATTTCACTTACACTCTTTATGTACTTGACAATTACCAGAATATTCCTCAAGTCTTAAAAATTTACAGCGAAATCCTCTTATTTGATTTTATGTTGAAGTCCGACTGAATTCAGATTCGCGTCTGAAAGTCTCACATTAAAAAGTAGAGTGTTTCCTAACAAAGACAACTCCATACAAAGTCCTCTTATTTGTGTGCAATATAATATTAACTCACAACTTGAGAAGGCATATTGCAATAGCAAGAAAGCTCAAAGAATTGGGAGAGACTCAAACAATTTCACTAAGAAAATATTTCATATTAATTCACCCATCTTTATCATTACAACATTTTTCTTTGTCATTTTTTGTGAAAGATAACATAAGCTTTCATTCTCTCTTGGTCTTCACTGATAATTAAGACAAACTTGGAAAGAAAGAAAAAAAGGCAGTATAGCAATGACATTTTCAAGATTGTAGGGACCTCTTTCGTTGGAGTACTAAAGCATTCATGGCGATTGCATTTTAATTCGTACAAGCAGTGTCAGTCTATTATTACAATCTAATTTCTAGGTGATTTGAATTTTGTAAAATAGGGACTTTAAGATTTTTGACTTCTAACTGTGAGTTCCATTTCATACACCCTTTAAATGATGGGACTTACATGTCAAAGATGTACAATCAAATACTCCCGTTCTCTTAATTTAAGTGTCTTAGTTTAATCGGACACAAAATTTAAGAAATAAATAAAAAATTAAATCATATGGTCTTAAACTTATATATATATATAGAATGTCTTATATATAGAAAGAAACACTCGTTCTAGAACATGTTAAAATGAAAAGTAAGAAACTTAAAGAATTAAAACGAAGAGACTAGTAATAGAAAAGGAAGTGTTGCTATCGTGCAAGTAGGCATTATTTTTTGGAAAATCAATTTAACTATAATAGCGACCAATAAATGGAAGATTAGAATCGCATATTTGGACTTTGGATAAGTATTTGGCTTCCATCTGATCCATAGTACTTGTAATGATCTATTAAGGTAAAACTATTACTGGTGTGACACAAATCTGATTTGGACCATAGGAACCTATAATATATACACGTTTCAAGTGTTTTATTCCAAACACAAGATAAAAGTTGCTTGTTTCCAGAGTAGTAGTAAGAGTACCCAATACAAACTAAAGATTTACGTCTTTAAAGTTAGAAATTTGATCATAGAACCAAATATCAAATGCATTATACATAAACCTGTCATTTAACCTGACCTTAGTTGACATTCATAACCCCCAACTCTGTGTGTGCACAAGTAGGTATGTAAACTTGTATAAAGTTGAACAAATAGACACATCCTATGCAACATAATACATGTAAGATGCAAATTGTCACGTAGGACGCATGTGTCTACATGTTCAACTTTATACAAGTTTACGTACCTACTCGTGCACACACAAAGTTGGACATAAATAACAGCTGGGGCCAAGTTAAAAGACACATATATATGCTCAGTTGTCCTAAGCTTAGCACAACTTGACACCCAACCCTGGTGGAAACTCTGTTGGAATTGAATGAAACAAAACAAAAAGGAAAAGGAAGAAGTTACTTGTATATGAAGATTATCATGTAGAAATGCATGAGTATCATGAGAAAAATTACTAAGGTTCACTCAGAAGCTCCTATTATAAATCAGGATAAATGAAGTTGATAGAACTGGATTCACAAAAGCACATGATATTAAAAGAGTGATTGAACTTTTGCTGAACTATACTGCACAATATTATTAACATCATCCCAATTGAGTAGTCATACATAGGGTTTATGCAATTTAGGCTTAAATGTGTGGTTCTATACTTCCATTTTATTAACTAGATAGGCATATGTCCGTGCTTAGCATGGGCCCAACACCGCAACTTACATTGAAACAATCATACAGAACTAACCATGGCAATAGCCACGAAGCAAAAAGAAATCAAACTAATTTATCCAATGACATCCGATTCAACTATAAAGATGAAAAACATTCTGCACCTCTACTTGATTTAAGTAGTCCAAATATAGCATATATCAATATACCTTCTTCAGCTCACCACAAGACAACAATATCTGACTTCTCCACATTGAAGAATCACTCAAACCTCCTTTTGAGAGATGAAAATCCAAAGTTTTCCATCTAAATATATCAAAAAGCCCACTTGAACAAACTGGATAGTAATGTAAAACACACGTTAATCAAGATTCAATTTTCTATAATAAAGTTCACCAGTTTCACTAACATGTGAGGCACTAACAACAAATTTCTGAATGATAATCAAATTAATATGCATCTCCTCTTGTATTGCATGTTTAGTGTGCTAGCTCTGCACAGCCATACACTAGAAGGAATTGCAACAACAATTCTTGTTAACTTCAAGCAAGGTAAACACACCTTCATGGATCTGCCGTGAACTGACAGAAATGGAACACTTGCTAAAGGAGAAGGACTAGAACCTGAAGTGAGGGCAGCAAGTTGATAAATGAAAATCAGCATATGAGGTGCACAATTATTTTGCTACATAATATACAGATTGCACACCAGGCAACCGATTACATACACATAATTTTTAATAAGCGGTGTCGACATTTAAAAAAGAAATGAATAAGAATCAGTTACACTATTAGTTACTCCTCTTTAGTTAAGGAGGAAGAATTAAATTATTTATGGCAAAAATACAACAGTAATTAGTTATGTTTCACTTGGTTTAACTATAACTTTTTACGACAGGAGTCTAGACTCCACTTTGTGGGATTACACTGGTATGTTGTTTTTAGGGAAGGAGTCGAAAGATCAAGACCTGAAGGCAACAAGAGCAAGCATAAAGTTTATATTCATTCAGGCAAGAACATGGTTAGGATATAACACACACATGCGTCAAATAGCACAGGACACAGAAGGAAACTGATGCACAACTCAATCTGATGTGGTGAGTGTTTGTATGCCCTACAGGTCAAGTGACAATAGACTAAAATGTAACATTACTTGTGTCCAGGGAAAAAAAAAGTTGATAATTGGCATTATGATCAGAAAAGGAGGAAAATTATCTCATGATATAAATGGTGAAACGTAGTTGATCCATTGTCTTCTACATATGTGGGCTACTCAATACAGCAATCCTCCAAAGAAGGGTGTAGCAAACAACAGCTAATTAGGGTGCAAAGTGCATTTGAGATTAACCTCCAAGGTACATATCACTCCATGGAGTGTAGAAGGATGTCTAACTAGCATCTAAAATACTATCTGCTGTGAGAACTTAACTAGTTAAATTTTAGCTGGAAAACCATATAAATTCAATAGGGGAAATAGCATAACCACATGAGCAATCCATTTTGTACAACATCCATTCATAGAAGTAGAAGTAGAAATGGGAAATACCTAGAGGCTAGAGGTAAGTAAAACAGACGAAACAATTAATAATTGAGATCGTCTCCTTCCTTACTCTTTTCATGCTTAGCTAGTTCACCTCAATCTTCAAAGCTATGAGTTTGGCTTTGGGTTACATCATTTCATCAATTATCAAACATATAAGCATGGAAATTTTGAATTCTGAAAAATATATGAAACATGTAGCTTCGCTACAAATGAATAATACAATGCAGCAGAAAAGGGACAACTCTTTTCTATTAATCTCACTTCTTTTTCTCGCTTTTTTTTTTTTTTTGAGAACATAATGCACATCTTTTTAACACATTAAGATTTGACCTCATCTGAACCTATTAATAGGCAGAATGTTTACAAACAATAAAATCAATACAAAATTCAACTAGCAACAAAAAAGATCAAAAGTTTAAGCCGTGGATCCTGCATGAGAAACACTTTCTTGGCAACCCACTCTACCACTAGGATAAAAAGCATGCAATTTCACCACGCTGGCTCACTGAAGAACTTCATTTACTTTATATAAATCACTAAGAACAGTCTCATCAGTCAGCCACTATGCATCAATCATTAAAAACATTAAAGCACATGATATTAGAAGAGTAATTGAACTTTTGCTGAACTATACTGCACAATATTGTTAACATCATCCCAATTGAGTAATCATATTCATACATAGGGTTGATGCAATTTAGGTTAAAATGTCTTTCCAAGTATGCTTCTATTTTATCAAAGTTCACCAGCTTCACTAACATGTGAGGCGCTAACAGCAAATTCCTGAATAATAATCAAATTAATAGTGATGAGAATATATATGATCTCCTCTTTCTGTCTTGCATGTTTGGTGCTCTAGCTCTGCACAGTCAAACTCTAGGAATTGGCAAAACCAATCCTTGTTAACTGCTAGAAATGCAACAAGGATTAAAACCTTAGCGAGGGAAACAAGTTGATCAATGAAAATCAGCATTTGAGGTGCACAACTGTTTTACTACATAACATATAGACTGCACACCAGACAACCAGTGACATACACAAAAAATCAAAAGGTAATAGTTAGGTTAGAGGATTCAAAACCTTGACCCTCAATGATAAGATTTAAAGCCTTCACCAGCATGCCAACTGAACTCTTGATGACAAGTGTTGCCACTCGTTATGTATTTATACAAATACTATATACATATATATGTGTGTGTGTGTGTATTTGAATGTGCCTCGACACCTAAAGGCAAGAGGGGAGTGTCAAGTCTGACTAAAGATACTTACATTGCACCCAAGGTGTGGCCTAGTGGACAATGAAGTGGGTTTAGAACCATGAGGTCTCAGGTCCAAATCCTAACAGGGATTAAAAAAAACACTAGGCCTGGTACCTGTTGATACTAGGATACAACACTAGGCCTAGTACCTGTTGATACTAGGAGGTGACAAGTATCCTGTGAGATTAGTTGAGGTCTGCGAAAGCTGGCTCGGACACGTCATCAAAAAAAATGTCTAGTCTAATCAAGGATACTACTTCGTATATGTGAATATTTTACTTAACTAAGTTGCATCAGATCTTCAAATTGTTACACATCTTGTAAATGTTACATGCTTACTTGAAGTTAACATCTTAGGTATATCAGGTGTTGTGACACATAATTCAGCAACACATTTATAAGTTTTACTAAAACATGAAATTTAAGTAATTGTTTATATGGAAAAGCTTGAAAAGGAAAATTACACAAATTGGACATCACAGTTTGACTATGTTTTATGTTTACTTGGAAAGTTGAAAAGAAAAATAATTGTTTACTTGGAAAGTATTATATTGGCTTAGAAATGCCATGTTTACTTGGAAGTGTTACATGTTTGGGATTTTATAATTTAATGGAATCTTTTATTTAAAGAAAGATACCTCTTATTCCACCTTTATCCTTACATGTTGGAACTGTAGGTATGATATGAAGTGTACTTGTGCTGTCTAATTTCTCATGTACCATATTAATGCTCTGTCTTCACTGCATTGACATATGCAGAAGACAAACTGAAGGCACAGTCCATTAGATATCCAATCGATGATCTCTTGAGTCCGATAAACAGTTGGCTGAATACCCTCCTCTATGCAGGGAATTTAACGTCTCAATGGAATGTGTAAGGGGATCATCTGATGGTCTGGGACTTCTGTACCTCATTTGGCAGGTTATTGCACCTGTCACCATTCTCCCTTGAAAATTTTGAAAGGGCTGTCTGTCAAAAGGGAAGCAATATTGTTCTCATAACTGAATGTCATTCAACTTTCTTTTGAAAGATAACAGTGAGTATTTCATAGCTGTACAGAAGAAAAGACCAAAGCTGAAGGTAATATTTGAATCATGTAATCTTTTTCTGTTTCAAAGGTCAAGAATTCTCAACTTTTGAAGGATTTGTTTTTTTCCAGACATATGATTGATTAATCTTCCCTTAAAAAACAACTCTTGAAGGATGTATGTTTTTTCCCAGACAATATGATTGACTAACCTTCTTATGTCACACAATCTGATCAAGTACCATATTTTGTGAACTCTGATGATATTAATATCTTTAAAAGGCTAAGTTGGAACTTGTCCTGATGTGACGGAAGCTCCAACAATCCTGAGGGGACTATTGGAGGGAGAGAGTCTCAAGGGCTAAGTCCAGTCTAATGGGCAGGAAGCAAGAAAAGGGAGGCGTGGCAACTCCACAGATACTGGGAGTGATAACCACCTCAGAGAGAGTGGAGATATGCCAAGTAGCTATGACAAACAGACATCTCAATCAAAACATTCATTAGAAAACAGGTTTACCTTTTTGTACTTGAAATTTTTCTGGAATTTGGATGGTAACTTGATGATGTCAGTTTCTTATTTTCCGTTTTTTTCTGTCTCTTGTTGCTTCCCGTCTGATGTCTGATAGTGAGAGTGAACTAGCAGTCTCCTCATTGAAAAATGCTAAGAAGAGAAAGGTTGACGCCAAAAATTCTAAAGCAAAGATGAATGCTTCCTCTAAGATTACTTCTGATAAAGGATGAAGGGAAGGAAACATTAGAAAACAGGAGTATGGACCAAAGAGATGCTCACAAAATGCAGAAGAATTAATGAGATAAAGGAGCATCTTGTAAACAGGAGTAAGGAGCAAAGGGTGAGTACCTATCCACTCTCTATCAAGCTCTCTGGTTCTCTTTCTTCGACACACAAGCATGGTGTCTCATGTTAAACAGACAAGTGGACATACTTACCTAGATGTCTGTTGAAATGGCTTCATGGTCCGCAATTTGCACAGTGCAAATTGTGACTCAACATGAATGTGTTTTACTTGTATTTGTTAAAGATGTGTTCCTTATGTGTCTGTGTATTGCAGAAAGAATATCTTGAACGGGAATGTATATATCCTCTAGGCAATTGTTATTAGTCTATTGTCATGTGTTTTTATGCTTACATGTATGTCGTTTGCTGTTAATTATGTTTAAACTGTAGGTATGATCTATTTTAGAAACAGTAAGAGAGGCACAATAAACCCATCTTCCCTTGGTATTTAATACTTGATAAGAGAGGTGCATTGTGAAGTGCACCTAATTATCACACATAAATGAATTTGACTATTCTCTCCAAACTTCACTTGACTTATGCGATGGTCTTGCAACTGTATTTTGATTCATGCTTTGTGAAGACACTAAACTTCCTCTTAACTAGAACCTTGTATCCAAAGGTAGGGTGATCCTGTCCAATCTGCATATGTGTATTCAACAATCTGCTGATGTCCTTGATGTTCGTAAAGTAATTTTTTCTCTGGAGTAGATTTTCTATATTGAAGAATATGAATAAACTGTATTCCATTGACTCATAAGGAGAATTCAATTATTGACTCACAACACTTACTGGGAAACCGATGTTAGGTCGAGTCACAATGACTTACTTTAACTTTCTACATCTTCCACAATCAGAGTTAGGCTCCCTTTTCGGATCCACCGGAGTATCAATAGGCCTACAATTCTTCATTCATGTATCCTCAAGAATATAAGAACATACTTTCTTCGTGAAATGAACTTTATCTGGATTCATCAAAACCTCAATGCCTAAGAAGTATATCAATACATCTAGGTTCTTGGTCTGAAAATGGTTATTCTTCAAGTTGGTACTTTTCTTTTCACCATTATATATGATGAGCATATCATCAACATAGATCACTAAATACATGCACAAATCTTGAGGCAATAGAACACATAAAGATCAGTCGTCATTACCTCACTCCTTTTTGTTTACTCAAATCACCTTTGTTCTCTCTTCCACCTCATGTCTTTGGGAGCACATGTTTTGTCCATAGCTTCACTCTAGGGAAAGTCAAGTTAGCTCTTGTGCTATTAAGTGTATATACTTACATTATCCCCAAGATTCAATTGTAAAAGCTAGCGCGTCCATGGTGACTGAATCATGGGTGTAATGTCGGTACATGATTCAACAACTAACACAAAACATCAGACAATCAAGTAGCCCATCCTAACAAACTCAGGAAGATCATATATTGCCTAACCTTTATAATAGAAAGATCATATATTGATCCACGTTATCTAATCTACTACATTTACACCCAAAATATAAAAATTGCAACATGTATTCTTAATTCTAGAAATATGTCTCTTTTTTCCTTCAAAGTAAACCAGATGGTCTGAAAACGCATATGGGAATAGGCTTCCAAAGCTAATTGAAGTACAGGCTATTAACAATGTCTGTAGCACTGATTTCTACCAGAGCAAGTACCAATAGTAGTCTCTTAGTATGATTTTGTTCGTTAGTTATAGTTGCTATTAACGTTTAGTATTGTTCCAAATAGATATGTATTTTGCACTTGGTGCTAGAAGTGATGCGTATAAAATAATTCAAAGGCCTCCACTGTCATTTTTTTTCCCTATTACCTTTCAGAGTAAAAGAATTATTGGTGTTATCAACAACATTCTAGAAGAAGGTTTTTCAGTTTCTATGCTTCTCATTCAAGATATAGTTGCACTTCTCTACCAGTTCTTAAGGTTATCTGAAGCGTCCAGTGAGGGTGTACGTAGGAGGGAAAAGGCTTTTTTTAACATGTTTAATCTTACAGAGATGTATACTAATCACCATGAAGCATAATCCTGGCAAGATTTCTGAGAACAACGTCTTGGGAAACCCCTGTCTCAAAATTAGCTTTATTTCTTTCGACACATTTACAGTTTTGCTTAATTTAACACCTACAGTAACGTTTGCTAGCATTAGATCACCAGAAATTGAAGTTTACATGAATGTCAAATGAGTGATGAGCTTGTTGTAGATATCAAAATTACATTATCTCAACAACAGCGCGTCCAGCAATGGTTACCTGATCAAGATCTTTGTGTGTCTGTGGAGCCTCTTCAAATTTGCAGGTCCTTGAAACAGCAGCAGTTAGATTGAATACGGCTTTTGGCAAGTTTAATCAGCCTAAAAGATCTTGTCTTTCTCTGGCTCCATAAGAGCCAATTACTTTTATCAAGCATCACAATATCAGCAGTGAGAAAGAGCTGCTTAAACTCTAATAAGAAAACACAATAGTGCTCAGAAAAATATTTAATAGTATGGATTTTCATGTTCCACTGGAAGAATAAATACCCAAAAAATGAAGACATTTTAGTGAGTTAAAAACTTTACTAGTATATATCAGTATGGCTTTTACTAACAGACCACAGACTAGGCCTAGGTCAACCATATTTACCCCTTAATATCTTCATTCTTACAGAAAGTTTATGTTTTAAAAAGTATGTGCATATATATATATATATAAAGAAGTAAGTGCTGCTGAATTTCTCTTTAAATGTCTAGCAGCTGAATTTTAGGAGAGATTTTGATGATTGGGAATTGGAAGTAGGGCAATCACTCCAATTATTGGATCAATTGTAGAAGACATAAAGAGGACTGCATATTTTGGACGGCAAGCAATATTCTGTCAAAAGCTTCTATGATATTCTCCCACAAACAGGCTGATAATTATGAAGAAAACTGGCCAAGATAATGGCGGTGTGTTTTGGGTGGATTGTCATCCGAGAATCTTATTTAACCCAAGATAATATACAAAGGAGAGGCTTCACTTTAAGTAACAGGTGCTATTTATGTGAAAATGGATTGGAATCTGTTAATCGTCTGTTTATTCACTGTATAATTGCTAAGCAATGTTGAGAGTTGTTCCTGAGCCAGTGTGGGGTTACTTAGGTTATGCCTTCAGATATAAGAAGCCTACTAGTCAGCTGGCAAGTGTAAAAGATAGCAAGGAATCAGAAGCAAATATTGAGGACCATTCCAGTATGCATATTCTGGACCATCTGGAGAGAAAGGAATAATGCTTGTTTCGAAAACAAAAAGAATCACATCTAACTGCATGTTAATTTCTATAGGCATTGTCTGCTTCTGATATATCTTCATGTACCAGCGTGGTACTTCTTTAATAAAACTTCACCTTATAAAAAAGAAGTATGTGCATATTTCATTGAATGCAAAACAATTTATGACATATCAAAAAGAGGGAATGGATCATAAGTGTCAGCAGATCGGAATTGAGAGGGACAAACAATAAAAGACCTGCACACAAAAGCACACACCTGTCGTCGCTCTAGGTGGTTTATATCCACCTCCCCCTTAGCCCCAGATAGTGTAAGTCCAATCATCACAGCTTTGCCTCCATTGCAAACGCTTTGCACACATTGCAGGAATGTTTGTGGTCTCCCCAAAGCTTCAACAGCTACATCAACACCATAGCCTCCTGTGATGTCCTGTACAAGTTGAATAGCTGTTAATATTAGTTTAAGCAGGCGGGGTATGTTCTCAGATGCAAAGCTGAACATTTATTTCAGAAGAATTCATTTTAACAGCCTGAAAGGCAAATAGCTATGGGAAAAATCTTCCAATAAATGCGCGTGTAAGTCATTTCAGAGTGCTAGAAGGAAAAATCAGATGCTAAAACAAAATCCAAAGAGCTGGTATTATAAGCACAACCTTTCCTTTATTATTGGACCGTGATAGGTGCAACACATTTTTGTTCAGCTGGTTGATAAAAATAAAAGTAAAAACATATACCAATAGTAGTAATAGCACTAGTTTATTAGGACGGCCTCACCATTGATCACCGGATAGTCGCCATTCTCTATTATACTGGTTTTACCCATGAGTTTGTCGCATTAATCAAAACATTAAAACAGTGCTGTCAAAGGTGCACTCAAAATGTTCCATTTTCATTTAAGACATAGTACATTTCCTCCACCATGAACAATCTCCGTTTGATAAGTAAGGTTGAACTTTGAAACCAATCACGTCAAGACATCCAGCATTAACGAAATGAGCGTTAGGACCCTATCCAACTGCTTCCTGGTTGCTTTAACACTCCACATTTATTCATCAGTTTCCTCACATTAGTAGAGTCCTCCCAGTTCTCCGCACTAGCATAAATATTGGATAAAATCACATAAACCGTGGGGTTATTCTTCTCAGTCTCAAGCAGAAATCCCACAGCAATTCTGCCTAGTCTAACATTGCCATAAGCAGCACATGAACTGAATAATGTCCACCAAACAGTGGAATCTACATCAACATGCCTATCTTTTACCAGTTTTTCTGCCTCATCAAGATACCCAGCCCGACCTAGAAGATCGACAATGCATGAGAAGTGGTTTGCTGTAGGTTCTATACCATAGGTATGAATCATGGAGGTGAAAACTTCAATGCCTTTATCGATTAAGCCTGAATGGCTGCAAGCTGATAGAACTGCATTAAAGGTCGTGTTATCTGGTTTGACCCCACCTAATTCTTGCATCATCTCAAAGCAATGTACAACTTCCTTGCCTTTCCCATGCTGTGCATATGCAGTAATAATTGAATTCCAAGAAACTATGTCTTTTTGTGTCATTATCTGGAACACCTTTAGAGACCAATGCAACAGTCCACATTTTGCATACAATGTGATGAGGGCATTCCCTAAAGATATTTCTGAAATGAATCCAGATTTGAGTATGTAAGTGTGAATCTCCTTCCCTTGTTGTAGAGCTGAAATGCTGGCACAAACACTCAAAATGATGCTTAGAGTAAAAGGATTAGGCATCAAACGTTCACTCACAATCTCAGAGAAGAGGTGCAAGCACCCCATGGGTAGTCCGTTGAGATGACAACCAGAAATCAATGTATTCCAAGAGATCATGTTTCTAGGGAACATGTCATGAAAAAC
Source organism: Solanum acaule (assembly GCA_036250505.1). Classification (NCBI taxonomy): domain Eukaryota; kingdom Viridiplantae; phylum Streptophyta; class Magnoliopsida; order Solanales; family Solanaceae; genus Solanum; species Solanum acaule. The sequence goes on along the minus strand of JAJOOR010005414.1, from coordinate 5,901 downwards.
TTGATAAGCTTGCTTCATTTCACCATGCTTACAAAAGGCAGAGAGCAACACATTAGATACTTCAGTCTTCAAGATAAGGGCCTTCTTCAAAACAACACCCAAAATTATTTCAACAATTACTGGAGAGTCTGAGCTTGTGAGTATGCTTCCTATGGTAAACTCGTCTGGCTCTAACCCTTCCTTCTGCATCTGAATGTATGCGGAAATTGCTGCTCTGTCCAAACAATTTTGGGCATAGCTCGTAATCATGGCATTCCACGACACCTTATCCTCCACCTTCAGTCTTTCAAAAACTAAAAAGGCTGCATTCAAGTTCCCGCAACTAGCATACATGGTTATTGTTGCATTAGCGATAGATGTATAGTTTTCTAAGCCTATTCTAGCAACTTGAGCATGCAGTTGAGAAGCAATTCTAATACCTGAACATGAACTCATTATGCTCACAAAAGTGAGTTCGGTAGGTCTCAAAGAAAACTTACTCATATCCTTGAACATTATCAATGCCTCCTCTGCTCTTTCCATACTGACTAAACCAGTGATCATTGCATTATAAGTTACAGGATCAAACACTTCATCCCCAGCTTCTTCAAATACTCCAAAAGCATCAAAATCATTCTTACAGTTAAAATACATGGTAACCAAAGCATTAATCACTGAAGCTCTTACCAAAAAACCCGTCTTGATGACCATCGAATGCACTTGTCTTCCGAAATCCAATAGCTCCATATCACACAAACTTAAAACACTAGCAAAAGCATAATTATCATATCTAACACCCAAACAATGCATTCTTCGAAACAAATCCAACGCAATCCCGTGACACCCAGTAATCATTGCATTCCAAACAGCCAAATTCCTCTGCGGCATTTCATCAAACACCTTACAAGCATACCCAACTTCCCCCAACTTAGCACAAGCAGACAATAGCGTAGTCCAAGAATAAACATCTGGGGTTTCAATTTCTTTAAAGACCCTTTTGACTGAACCCAAATGTTTAGACTTGGCGTAGAATGAAAGGAGAGAATTTGATACATGTGGGTATTGTTAAAGGTCTGTTTTAATGGTGAAACCGTGGAGCTGATTTTAGTATTAAACTGATCGATTGAAGAAGAAAGCAAGCAGAAGAAAATACTTGTGGAAGCTTTTCTGTATATTTCATCATCTGTACATGTACAAGTGGTAGTTTATATAGACTCACCAATTAGTGAGCTTGAATTCGTAACTAACTTGCACTGCTGCTAATTAATCAACTAACTACTGATTATATGAAGAGAAGACTTTCAAGGTGTTGTTGTACATTTCATCAGTTCCTCAACATTTAGGATGTTGGCACAGGCGGTGAGAGTGGTTGAAAGGGTGTAATGATCTGGTCGGAATTTGGTTGAAGAGACGGAGAGCATCGGAGAATTGGTGGGAATGAGTGAAGTTTGAAAGAAGGCAATTGAGTTGTTTTATGGAGCTTTCAGTTAACTTCATTCTCACTTGTTAACTGTTGTTTCTGCTCAGGTTCATGGGGTATTTGGAGTGAATTAATATTGTTTGTATTAGTATTGCTTGTGATAGTTAAAATTATCATAAAAAAAAAGTAAATTATCAAGTTTCAGACCCCAAATAGAGAGTAAATTATCAATTTCAGTGTGACATGATAAAACTAATAATGGATGCGCAGTAAATTTTGTTAACTTAAGACATATCCATCTTATTTGGGGACGGATTTTTCCTAAGAAAAAAGAATAGCTTGATATTTTTTCAATTTGGATGAATATTTATAATAAATTTTAGTTTAAACTCAAATTGGAGAAGAATATGGACTCTAGTTTAATAATATGTTTGGCCAAACTTGTAAAATCAGTATTTCTCAAAAAAAAAATTTTGCTCAAATAATTTATGTTTAACCAATACATAAAAAGCTTTTTGAGTAGCAATTAGTGTTTGACCAAGCTTTCTAAATATGTTTTTAAGTATATGTTTTCAAAAGTAATTTTAGAAAAAAAAAAGCTATTTTTTAGCTTTAGAAAAGTTATTTTCCATAAACATCTATTTGCTTCCAAAAGCTTGATCAAATACCTATGCAATTTTTAGAGAAGAAAAAAATATTTTTGAGCAAAAATAAGCTTGATCAATCATGTTATAAATATATCATTATCTTAGTTTAAAATAAAAATAGAAATTCCTTTGGTATAAAGCCAAGCAATAATACGCTAAAGTAAGCAAGTGAATAAGAATCCTATAACACAATCAATTCAAATTTGGGAATTCAATTACAAAATCTTCATAAAAAAAGAAACCTAGAATATTCCAATTCATAAATATTTAATTAAAATTTTTCCTTTTATCTTTGTCAATTGTCCTCTATATTCTACTAACTAATGATAATACCATAAGAAACCATAAGCAAAATGAATTATAATTATTATGAATGTGACAAGAGTGTTCAAACAGAAACGAAAAAAAACATATTAGAAATGGCATTTTCTTTTAACAAAGTTTTATTAATTACATTTCTAGTTCTACAAGGCATGTGCGATGCTAATGCTAGTAACAAATATTCAAGTTCTTTTATTTGTTCAAAGGCACCTAATCCTTCTTTATGCCTACAAGCCTATAACTCTGATCCGCGTTCCCAGAACGCGGATCTGAGTGGAATAGACTATAGGATTGCGCGTTCCACTATTTGAACTGCGCAAATTTGTTCAACCAAACTGGGAAAATTTTGCAATCGGGAGACTTTCAAAAGACCTTGGATGGTGTAAATGGAGCATTGGCGGAAAGTGCTAATTGTGATGCGGGTTTTATAAAGTCGCCACCTAAGGAACCAAACGAACTTCGACAGTCTAGCGTGTTAGTGCAACAATTGGGTGCTGTTGCCGTGCTTACTGCTACATGGCTAATTAAATAGAGATTATGTTGATGAAAAATCTTTTAGATTGTTGCTATTATTGATGTCCATTTGTTAGTAGGAATTTAAATGCTTGATAATCTGTTCTTGGGTTCAATCATATTCCTAATAAAATGAAAATTCAAACAACTAGAACATTGTAACCCCTCCCCCTTGTGGCACTCCTTGCTCGCAGAGTGGCATATCGGAAAAAAAATGTGACTATCTTACTTGAGCAATATTTAAAAATTTCTGCTTTTAATATCATACTAATTTCTGAACATGTATAGTGAATGTATATCACAAGCTAATAATCAATACAACTATTTTGAATACATAGATAAATAATTTTAGAGCAAGTGTGAAATAACTTATTTATACAAAATTAGAACATAATTCAATCTTTGTTGAGCTCTCGAACAAAGATTGTGTATTACAATTTACAAGTGAAAGAATGAAACATCTTCTTCTCTGGGTTTACTTATAGGGCAAAATCCCTAATTATTGGATCATAACATATAAAAGCTAGTCTATATATACCTTACGAAAAAGGCTATTTTTAGTACTTTGAATACTATCATGTGACTAAGATCTTATTTTCAACTTTAGACTAATATGTGTCATATTTGGAGACCGTTGCAATCTATCATTTGACATGGTGGGGGTGGGGGCGGGGGTGTTTAGCTCAACTATAAGATCCTTCTCTACCCAGTCATTATGCTCTCAAGCTAATGTTTTCACCAACCTAAATACCACGATTATCTCTGGTGTCCATGTCGAACTATATTCATGACCAACTCTTTCCATGTGTTTCATTTCAAATGGAGCCACGTGTCCGAACTAAATTTTACTCTATATAAATAGTCCTCCACTTTCTAGATACTAATGATCAATTATATATCTATGAAATGGAAGAGTCAACGAATATTAGAAAAACTTACTTCAACGGCACCTCTTGAGTTTCACATCAAGGCCACATTGTGCTATTTTTTTGGCTTTTAGTAGAGAATATTGGGGAAGTGTCTAACAACAACAATGTAATTTGGTATAGCAGATGGTGTTTTGACGGAGTCCGAAGTCAAAAGGGCAAAATAAATTGTCAAAAATTTCAAAAGGGCACATCAAATTTTTTTAAAACCAAAAGGGCAAAATCGCTCCTAACGAAGCGATTTCCCTCTGACACAATGACTAAAAATTGCTGCCCTAGCAGTGATTTTGTCCAAAAACTTTTTTTCTTTTTATTTTATTAAAAATCGCTGCTTTTAAGTCGATTTTTTTCCTTACACATCGCTGTAGGGGAGCGTTTTTTATGCCTAGTGCTATTATTTTCATGCCTATTGTTAATTATTAATAATATAAAAATGCCTATTCATGCCTATTGTTATAGCAGCGATTTTTTTTTAACGAACGACGTCAATTTTTGTCAGAAAAAAATCGCTCGTGAAGGAGCGATTTTTCCCTTTTTTTTTTTTGATGTGCCGTTTTAATTTTTTTGCCCTTTTAACTCAGAACTCGTGTTTCACGGTTCTCATTGGCCTTCACAAAGCGTATAATAGGGGTGGTGTCGATGACTTGCAAATTGATAATGCTAGTAAAATTCATGTGCTACGAACTTGAAGAATTGTGCTTCATCAGAATGGTTGATACACCATCTCTTGTCTAGGGAACTAGTTGGTCTCTATCACACATATTTATAGGGAGGCTAATTCAGTAGCTGATGGTTTAATTAATTTGGCTTTAGTCAAGAATTTTGCTTTGAATAATATTCACACGTGTCTTCTAGATTTTCTCATGTGTTGTAGTCTGTAGGGAAGAGTTGACCAAAACAAGTTATTATTTGATTCAATTCATCAAAGTAATATGAAACTTTAAAATTTTACAAAACTAGTATAAACAGTGTTGGTAGTAACGTATTAGGCTTTATTTCATTTTAAAAAATAAAAGGACCAAAAATAATTGGGAGACGGCGTTAAAGAAGATTTACGTTACTAACAGTAACGTTTTAGGCTTAAAACGTTGCCATCAGTAACGAGTCTCTGCAAATCTGCCACTTTCAAATCTCTATACCAAATTTCGTTATTACAAAACACGTTTTAATGATAAAACGTTACTCCTACTAATGATACTGTCGAATCAAATCACGTCTCCCAACTGAGAATCTTTGTACGAAATCTGACGTTAAAGTCGTTACTATGAGTCACGTTTTAAGACTAAAACATTACTCTGAGTAACGATTTTACCGAATCATGTCACGGGGCTCTGAAGATATTGTAACATCCGACAATTTAAAATGAATATGAAGAAGCTTGAAATTGGAAGTAGTCATTTTTGGAAAAATTCAGAATCTGGAAATTTGGTTAAGTGTGGGAAAAAGTGAGTTTTTGGCCAACTTTGAGCAGTCATAACTCCTAGCTCAGGATGAGTTAGGAGTAGTTCCAGTTATGTTTGCGAAGCTTGTGGAATGATCTTTCCAACACCACCGAGTTTGCTCGATTTTGAGTTCGCATGAGGGAGTTATGCCCTTTGGAAGTTGGGCAGTTGGCAGAGAAATCCGTCCGGAAATTTTAAGGGTATTTTGGTCTTTTCCCTAACCAATTCTTTTGGTTATATTGTTGTGTTAGACTGATTTTTAGATCAGTTTGTCCCATTTTAAAAGAGTGAGAGTTAGGGCTTGGGAGATAAGAGAGAAAGAAGAGAAGAAAAAGAGGAAAAAGGGAAGATCAAGCAAGGAGATCATTGTGGATATCGTCGGGGGTGATCCCTACTAGGTATGTGAGTTCATAGTGATGGGTTGATTCTTTCCCCCACACACCAAACTCGTTTTATTATTGAGAAAAGATTGGTTGTGTTGTTTGGAGAGTTGTTGGTTGTGTTGCTGATATTGTTAATTGTGTTGTTGAAGTCCCTTGTTGATTTGGGACATGATTTGGTTGTGTTTTTGAGTTGAATCTCTTGTATGTTGAGGGATTTTATGATCCTTAGTGTTGGGGTTGGTCCTTTCCCCCACACTCCAAATTCATTTT
>JAJOOR010005412.1:0-32769 GCA_036250505.1 Solanum acaule | reverse complement strand
ATAATAATAATAATAATATAATGAGTAGTTAATTTAAAATTATATGGGATCGATTGATTCTTGAAAATAAATAGATTAAGCATTGTAAGTTTTAATTCAAAAGACTTAAATTTCGTTCTGTGACCTGCCTCACCTGTATGAGTTTTTTAAAAACGCTTATGAGTCCGCCATTTCCTGTGTTGTTCTATCCTGTTGTCATTCTTATATTTAAATATGGTTATGGTGAAAGAAAAAGTATGTGCAATTTCAAAATAAGATCAAAAATCAAAACAAAAATAATCTTATCAAATCAATTTATAAGCTAAAGTAAATTAGTTTGTATTTTGAGTTAATTTGATTCTATTAAATATACTGAAAAATAAGTTTATTTTTAATGTCAACAATTTTATAAGTATTAAGTTATTTTAACAAAAAATGTATTTATCGATATATTTTTTTATTAAATGTATTAATTATTTAATAATGTTTTGAGAATTAAATATTAATTAGGTGTAAAAAAAATGAAAGAAAAGAGAGATGAGTAGGAGAGAGAGAGTAAAAAGGTAAAGAAGTGGACCCATTATTCAAGTGTCAACTAATTAATGGAGGGTCACCCAACTATTGTTAGTTGTGCCTCTACCATTATAAAAAAATTCGAAGGGAGCTGATCAGTTGCTTTGGTCGAAGTAGGGGTGTGCATACTTGATACGTATCGAATTAAATACTCTCTTTATTCCTATTTATATGTCGTTCTTTCTAAAAATAGATGTTCCTTTATACTATTGTCATTTCATAAAATTGATGCATAAATGACATTATTCTTTCTATTTTACCTTGAGACATACTATCTCCGTCCACTTTTAATTGTCATAGTTTCCTTTTTTAGAGTCAAACAATAATAACTTTAACTAACATTTTACGATGTATTTTTTCATCATATTGATATGCAAAAAAATTGGAATTTATAGTACACTTTGTATAGTTTTTGAATATCTAATTTTTTTGTTTAAAATATCGAATTAATATAATCTAATTTAACTTTGAAAATTAGTCAAACTGACTTTCAAAAAGCGAAACATTACAATTAAAAGTGGACATAGGGAGTATTAACCTTGAAAGTATGAATTTGAATAACATAGGAAAACGACATGATTAATTCATGTTCATTGGTCAATTAATTTATCAAAATAAATTAATTTATGTTCATTTATTGAAAACTTGACTTTAAGAGAATACTAAATAAAGTTATAATGGTAAACTTACGAGAAAATGCCATATATAGTCAAATTTCTCTACGTAAACTAAAATGAATAGAATAATAAAATCAATCTATTTTTTTAAAAAAAGTTGCAAATCTATCATTTTTTAAATTTCAATTTCTGAAAAATTAAACAAATTCCCTTCAATAAAGTCGATGGAGTACAAATTTTGAATTCAACGTGTAATATTTTTTTTTTGTAATAAAGTTTAGCATATTTAAGTCATTAGTAGCAATGATATACTTCATTTTATCGTCTGTTGAATTAAATTATGAAATATACTTTCTTTCTTCGTGAATTTTATTTAGGATTGTCGATATTAAGGTTATTTGAATTTGTAGTAAAAATAGCTAGGGGAGAGTGAAACAATTGAAAAAATGGCTAAAGAATTTAATTTCTCGAGACATGAATTATTGTTAATATAAACCTAAGTTATTTGTATAAAAAATAGACAGAAATCAAATCTGATAAGTTTTTAAATATACCTAAGGGACTAAAACCGATAAATGTATAGTTAAGGGACCAAATCTGATAAGTTTTTAAATAATTGAAGGAATAAATTTGACAAAAATATAGTTATAGAACCATTTTAGACCTCTAGCGCTAGCCTTATTTATTAGTTTAGTAAAGTCAAGCTTTGGCTCCCTAAAGACTAAAGAAATGGAAGAGTTATTTACGACATTTTCTCGTAAACTTACTTAATTTTTCTTTCAAATGACGTGAAATCCGAATGATAACATATATTAATATAAATGAAAGTAGTACTAGTGAGTGAAATGTAATGGAGGAAGTGCATAAAAAAGTTTTACTTTTTTCCAAATTGAAATTCAGACAACTCTTTTTTTAATATATTTTAAATTATGAATTATTTTTATTTACTATACTATTTATATAAATTTCAAATATATAAATTTTATGCTCAACAATCAAAATTAAACTATTTAACTTCATACAAATTAGAGTATAGTATTTTGAAAGAGATTAACTTATATTCATTGACAGTGGACAAGAAAATTATACTATCAGTTCATTTTTAAAAATACTTATTTTTATTAATTTAATTATTATATTTTCATATTTAAAGATTAATAATTTTTCAGTTTCCCTTTTTCAATTTATTTTTTAAAACATGTTCACTAGGTCTAAGATTTTTTTCTTGAAATAACCTTCAACTATTTTTGTTACTATTGACTTTGAGTATTATTTAAATAAATTGGAGTACATGTGATGTTGTATGGGTCAAAGTATGTTTTCTATTAATTTTGTATTATTTGCAATTAATTTTTGTATTGTTGATTGAATTGAAAACACGGTCTGAAGCAATTATTCAAAAATATTTTTCATATTGGTAAGAAGACTTAATAAGTTATGAATATTTTTTTTATGAGATTAATTAGTCTAGATTTTAAAGAAAAAAATAATAAAAAGTTACCTTTGATGATTGTCTCAATTGGCTTCACTGGCATTGATAAAGAATGAGGTGGAAATAATGAGGACAAAAAAAGGGTAAAAAAATCCTTCTTATTAAAGTTCTATAATTTTGATCATGAAAAACAATTTATATAGCAAGATTCGAACCCGAAACATCCGATTAAAACACGAGCCCTAGTAGCTTGTCCAAAATTGGAATTTGGAGGACAGTAAAAAGCCCTTCCTCTTTGCTGTAAAGCTCCGAGAGGTTGCCTCTGCCGATTTGCATAGAGAATTCATCCGCCACATTGACAGCCGTTCAATTTGGGGCAAGAAAGGAAGGTAATTTTATAATCTAGGCCCAATTGGTTTATGTTAAAATCTTAAATATGCAATTACTTTTGTGTTCTTCTTCTTTTACCATAATTTAAGAGGATTATTATTAGAGTTTGAACTCGATTTAGCTTTATGAAGTCTGAAAGATTTCATCTTTTTCCTCATTTAATGACTATTACTTGATGCTTTAGCTATTGTTGATCATGAATTTGGTAGGTTGCTTTTTTTCTGGGTCCAATTTATGTTAGGGCTTTGAGTTTTGCCTGGAAATGGAGGGCAAGAAGGGACAAATCTGCTGTGTTTTGATTATTTTTGCTTGTAGGGTATCCTAATTTCATCCTGGTAAAATATGATAAGCCTCTGCTAAGCTTCCTAGATTTAGTGATGGACTGGTTAAGGATTATTATAAAGGGTTTTTTAAAAAATATATATATTTGTGATGAATAAGTGTGTTTTAAAAATGTTTGTGTCAAAGTAATGATGCACATTGGAGGAAGAAGATTGCTAATGTTTTCTTCAAAGAAAAATGGAGAGAAATTACTTAAACAGCGGCAATGATTCTTCCGTACAATAGAATAGATGTATCATGTATGAAATGTATTCTTAATTAGAATTCATGTATTTGGCGCTTATGTTGTTCCAACTCTTCAGATATATAACTATTGGAGTTTAAATTTCCCAAGTCTGTGTCTAGCTTCAAAACCTTAGAGTTCAATTCCTTTTTGGTTTTTGATTTTTTTATGATAGAGTCATTCAAGACTAAGTTTGCACCAAAAAATTGAAGTCGTTTCGTTGAAATGTTTGCTGTTCAAACAGTGAAATCTTCTCTTAGATTTGTTAAATTTGAGTAGAGAGCTTGTGAAAAGGACAATGTCTTTGGAGGAGATTTCCTTGTAATATGACCATTCAATTTCGTTAATCCCCACTAGACTCTAGAGACAGTTCTGGTCAAATATTGACTTTAACTTGCAGTGTTGTTAATGTAGGCTCATGCAATTTGAAACTTTGATATTAAGCCTTCAAGTCTGGCATTGTAAGCAATTCTAGTCTTTGGATTGACAAATGAATTTTCCTTGCGCAACTTTGAGAAAACTAAAACCTGTGTCTATTGTAGATTGACTTTGAATGTAGAACATTGACTTTCTTATCGTGAAGATCTCACTGAAATTACTGGTGAAAAGGATCTAATTGAAACATCCCCCTCCATTATTGACTCAATACTTATTTACTAAATCATAGTAGGTCATTGTTTTTAAGTCGATAAAGGGATATTTCTGTTAAATGTCAAAGGATATTAGTTGCTTGGACGTAGGAATAATATGACTTTGTGGATGTTTTAGTAAGAAGCTGCGGTAGCCTGTGGAACCTTTCTTTTTTTCTACATCCAACCACAAAATATGATATAGTGGTCGGAATATCAACTATAACGACTTACAAATTTACTTGTAATTATTGTGCTATGTTCTTCTGGTTATGTTAGGAGACTTATTGCTTGGCTGGGCAGCATAAGCCCCGTCATTTTGATAGTCTATACATTAAGTGTTATTCGTTGAGTCTAAAGTCAAAACTGCCACTACCAGCCAGAATTGATGATAAGATAATCTTGAAAGAAAAAAAGCCTCAAAAACAGTCACCTTGGTACAATTCTCTCATCTTGAATTAGAGGATAATGGAATTATCTTGCTTAATTAAAACTGTAAAATGTATGGAGAAGGTAGAACAAATGAAGGCCAAAGCTTTAGACATGGACAGATTCTTCAGCATGACCCTATATTCAGTCTTGCAAATCGTTTTGTAGAATGAGAAAAAATGATGTTTTTGGTGTCCAATTTATTTAAAAATAAATTATGTGCCATGCTGTGTCGGTGCTCTGTATATTGAGATGTCTGGAACAGTATTCTCTATATCATTCATTGGGTTCTTATTTGTTGATAGTACTACCTCATCAATTTTTCACTCTATATTATCTTTGAGACTGCATGAAATTGATAATGTTGGTAAGTGGTTTTCATGTTACCTGGGATTCATGTATTGTTGCTTTGGTGCTTAGTGTTTGGAGGCTATGATCATCAGTGCTTCTCTCTTAACTGTCTGATGCTAGCATTGGCATTATTCTTGTCCGGAATTTATTGTAGTAATCTGACCTTTTTATTAATTCCTGAGTGGATCTTCCCTACCTCCCTCTGCCCCACCAATACCCCAAAGATATTGTGGATGATAACCAGAACTTAATGGGATATTACCTCAGACTGCATTTATGAATTACCAATTATCTTTTCAGGGTTCTTTTGTTTTTATGTGTGAGATCGGTTAGGGAGATTGCTTAAGTTAGAACAAGTTGGATTCTATTATTCCTGTGGATTATACAACTGCAGCTTTCTTTCAGACTCCACCCTTCTGATATCAATAGCTGTTTATCCTTGTAGATCAATTATAGAGATATGCAAGACCACAGAGGACTGGAGGAAGCTTCAGCTCCTAAATTGCGGAAAAAGAAAACATCACAACCAAAGGCTCCAATGTTGCAAAAAGAAGGGAATAAGGCAAAAAGGATGCAAGATGTGCGTGCAATGCCAATTCAAAATGGGTTAACACCCACCAAAAGAGTCCCACCAAACGAAATTTCCCCATTATTCCAATATGCTGAGAAATCAACACCTGAATTCTCGCCAGATGCTTCCACTTCTGGAAAAGAATATCGGGCATTAAGGAGAAAGTATCTATTGCTGGAAGAAGAAAGTTTTGGTCTTAATAAAGAATTGAGAGAAGCCGAAGATGAGATCAAGGCCCTTGAAGACGAGAAGCTAACACTCCTTGATGATCTTGTTGTGTTAGAAGGCCTGGTTGATCCTTCAGATATTCAATCCCAAGGCCAGCGCTTATGATGGTTTATTTAAAATGTGTTTTTCAGTAAACTGGGGATATATACAGAATTGTGTACAACAATCCAACTTCTGTTAGCATAAGGTTGAGATTGTAACGATGCATTATATAACATCGACTGGTTGTTTATTGCACAATGACCAAATCTAAACTTCCTCCCAACCCCTCCTTAGTCTTATTCAAAATGCATGTTGGATCAGTTGGAAGTCACAAGACTTGTACTTACCAGAGTGTGTGAAGAAAACTGCATTTTGTTTGTTTCTTGGGTTTTATAATACCAACATGATAAGATATTCCATTAAAAAATGAACTACTAGTACATATAGAAGCAGAGACAGAGAGATGCCAATCCATAATGCAATTACTAGACAAGTAAAAGAATTTGCAGTATGCCTATGAGTAAGCTGACTAGGTTGCAAGAACCAAAACTCAAACTAGGGACAAATAGAATAAAAAATTACTAATTATTTGTATTCTGCTACTAATTACATGTATTCTACTAAGAATTTTGTGTTGGCTTCATGCAACCATTTTCAGCCGCTACTGTGTGTAATATCTTGTTACTTCCCTTTTATAACACAAATAAATAGCACTGCAGCTGAACTATACCATGGTACCCATGTTGGAATGTGCCACTCTGACAACAAGTGGAGATGTTACCCATGTTCTTTTGTTCCTCCATGACAAGGACCCAAAGACATATCCCTGTGTAGGTGCAGCCACTTTGAAAGTCACTGTGAAATTCATCTTCTGGTAATATCTAGTAAAGGCTAATCTTTGCGGCACCACAGTAACATTGATACCCTTTGGTGCAAATATAACTGCCTTGTAAGTACTCCTTGATTTTCCCACATTTGTAACAGTTCGAGTTACTGAGTATTTGTTTCTGAGGTTTGGTACTGTGATGGAGGGATAATTTAGTTCATTTGGCGATGCAAAGGTTTGATCACACGTTCTGTTGTCCCTTGTAATTAGATGCAGAGATTTCTCGTCATAACCAATTGAACAAAGAAATGCTCTGTAATCTGCTGGTAGTGCATCATATATCAGACCAGGATCCAGGACTTTCATGGGGTTAACGAATCCAGAACCAAAATCAAATGGATTAGCTCTCTTCCCTTCAGGATCTACTATTATGGGTTTGTGATGCATATCTGATAGTTTGGCTGCATTAACATTCATGACATTAGATTATTGTGTTATAGTTAAATTCACTTTATACACACAAATAGTTTTTAAGATACAAAGCTCAAACAAAACCACGAGTATTTTTATGATAATATGCTCAAACAAAACCAAATCTTGATCCCCTCACCCTTTTCTTTCTTTGAAGGAAACCTCAGACTCAAGAGTTGCATAGTTAGACTATGTAAGGCATCTAGTTTACCTGTTGTCATGATGGCTGATTTGATTGCAGAGGGAGACCATGATGGATGCACGGCTTTTAACAAGGCAACAACTCCTGATATGTGAGGGCAAGCCATGGAAGTTCCAGAGAGTATGTTGAAGCTCAACTTAGACATTGCTGGGGACCATGCTGCCAGGATATTTAATCCCGGAGCAGTAATATCAGGCTACAAGGTAAATCAGCAGGTATATTATACTTGCAAGGAAAAAAAAAAATCTCAAATAAAGTAGGAACAAAGAGATGCAAAGTTAAAAGAACTAATCTAAAACCACATTGAAGATCCTGGAAGGAAATCTCAGGATGCAACATAAGACTTTGTTGGTCTAAATGATAAAAGCAAAGAGGGATCGATGTAGAAAACAAGGAGCAGTTGAAAGACAAGTTTCTAAAATTCGATACTATTTTAAGCAAATAAATTACCTTCAAAATTTCTGGTGTTAGAGAATTAGGACCTCTTGAAGAAAATGCTGTTACTCGAGGAGCAGGTTGAGCTCCCAAAACAGTTTTAGCAGAGAGAATCCTTGCCGTATGGAGGCTGTTAATATAAAAAAGATGAGATGATTGCTAATAATATCAAAGGAAAATAAAACAAACATCAACAGCCACTAAGAAGGAAGTGAACCGTGTATTATTAATGTAAGCTAGGATCTTGTTTCCAATCCTTTTCCCAACAGTTGCTGCTGGAATGGTGAAAGGGATAGCCACACCCTTGTCTGCTTCATCAATAAGGATCATCCCAACCCCACCAGCTTGTTTAACTATATTGCTTTTCTCCAGCTTTGACTCACTTGAGCTTCCAGCATGTCGACACACAAGAACCTTCCCTTTGGCCTTAGTTCTATTCAAAGAACTATCTAAGCAATAACTAGTGGAAAAGATAGGAAGGAAAAAGTACTTTAATATAATTGTCAATGCATACATATCTACATTTAACAAACAGTTAAGTACCTTCTGCTTCACCTGGATTGATAGGGAGTGAAGTATCCAGCATAAGCTTCAGAAGCAGGTATGATCCTTGCAGATGTATTCATTTGAGATAAGCTAAGACTATCACCCTTCCAAATATCCAGAACATAATGAGGAGATAGAAATTGAATATTACTTTAACATATAAACTAATCGAAAAGTGGGATTACCATGAGTTGAACCCTATTTCCTAGTAAAATATCAGACGTAAAATCTCTATCGGTTGAACTGGCTGCAACTGTGATCATCCAAGGAGCTAAATTTGTGGCTGAACCAGACGTTCCTTCATTTCCAACGGAGGCCACCACAAGTATCCCACGGCTAACAGCATGAAATGACCCCACAGAAATTGCATCACTAAAATAATCTCCTTGGGGAGCATCTGGGCCCAAAGATAGAGAAATGACATGAACCCCATCTCTAATTGCATCATCAAATGCAGCCAACAAATCAACATCATAGCAACCAGAACTCCAACAGGTTTTGTACACTGCTATCCTGGCCATTGGGGCACCACCTCTGGCTCCTCCAGATGCCAAACCTTTGTAATTCATACCAGCTACGTAACGCCCAGCAGCAGTTGAAGCTGTATGACTTCCATGCCCAGTACTGTCCCTGGCAGACTTGAACATGGTCTTTCCATCATCTTCTTCAGCTGCATAGCCACTCATATAATATCTTGCCCCAATTATTTTCCTATATAAGACAATTCTTATCAGACTTATCATCTATATAACAAAACATTAAACTGCAAGAAATGGTTGACAAATAAAAGAAACCTGTTGCATATTGACGCATTGAATGCTTCCCCTGTTTGGCATTGTCCTTTCCATCCAGCTGGCACTGGAGGCATGTTGGTGTCCCTAAAACTTGGAGACTCAGGCCAAATTCCTGTTTCAGTAAATGTCTTAAGAGCTTAACCTCAAGGTCTAATTAGTTCGAAAAAACAAGGGAAACAAGGAAGCTGGGGTCCAGGCTATAGATAAACTGATAAGGTTGTGAACAGAGAGATGACTTTACTCCATTTACATTCACAAGCAGTTCAACAAGTGCAAAGAAGAAATTAGGAAGTTGAGACATTGAATGAACTTGGGCTAAAGAAAATCTAAGCAAACATATCCATCATTCTCAAATGATTGAAACAAGAATTGATTGATGTGCGATAAAACTTATCCTACAGACCTACAATAGATGAAAAGGGAACAGAGTACTAAAGGAACTGCTTTCCCCAGGTTCAACCATATGTACCTTAGTACCTAAATGACAAACTTAGCACTTTTTCAAAGTCATGTTATTGTACTCTTCTTAAGAATAGTAACTAGTGACAAGAGCCTTTTACGTGACAACACAATCAGTGAAGGGACCGACTTGGTTTGTGCCATCGATCACCTAAACGATCATATCTTTCACCTAACTGGAAAAAGATTGCAGCAATTAAGATAACTTTGGGCTAGTTGAACAGAGAAATGATCACCTGTATCAATGAAACCAATGATTACATTAACTTGGTTCTTGGTGGAAAAACCTGGGATTTCCATTGTTTCATCTTCACTGAGCCCCATAAAATCCCATGAATGAGTTGTATGCAGGTTCCTCTTAGTATTTGGAAATACAGATACCACACCAGGCATTTCTGTTTTGTTTCAACATTCAAATAGTGGACTGAGTGCAAACCATCAAAGTAGGTAATCAACAGTGACATAAAACATTAGGTAAAAGCCTCACTAGATATTTCAGAAGCCTGTTTCTCAGTCAACTTGGCTGCAAAGCCTTTAAAACCATGTCTATAACTGTATACATGAGAAGTCTTGGCTTGTTCAACACTGTAAAGGTTATTAACCACTTCAGTTTTTTTGCCAAACACAGACCAAAAGGGGGGAAACAAACTCATAGCTAAAAGTAGCAAGAACTTACTTTCCTCCATGAATATCAGTAAGTATTTGATGATTTTGCCTCAAAATCTCATCTTGGTGCTCATCACTATCTTTGCTTCCCATGTACACCACATATAACTGAAGAAAGAAAAAAAACACAGCTTTACTAACTATCCATCATTCAAATAAAACCCCCTGTCCCCATAGTTCATACAGAGCCAAGTTTAACTTGGAAGAAAAGCAGAGACTAATTTCTCCAAGAAAAACACAAAGAAAGAGTAAAAAAAGAGTCTTTTTTGAAACACCCATCTTCTATCTTGATGTATGAGGCTAGTAAAAGAATGTATTATCAACTACAAGCAGAAAAAAAGATGAGGTTTTTTATAGCAGAACAAGACACAGAGAGAAAGAGAAAGAATGATTTGAAAATAAAGAGGAGAGGGAGAGAGAAAAGAGGGAAAGATTATTCAGTGTCACAGGTATACTGTGGTAATAGTAGTAGACAAGTATATTTCCATTAATTCGTTCAGGGACAGCAGTACGTGAGATAAAATGAAATATTCCGTATTATCTTATGTGATCTCCTAGATAATTTTGAAATAACTTTTTTCGCGAACCAAACGATTGCTTAGAGAAACTTGTTTAGTGAGACAAAAGAAAATGGAAACGTGAAGACTGGAGAAAAGTGGTGAAAAATGGTTTCTTTGCTTTTAACTGAACCAAGCACGAGGGAGGCCACTAGAGCAACAGTTAGTGAGTATTCAGTAGACCGTTAAAAAGGGTAATTATTCGATTCTTGTGTTGTGTGGAGTAAATATATTTTAGTGGTACGTGCTATTATGTGAAAAGAAAACGCTGTTATTATTTTTTTGATTTTCTATTCGATATTCAGTATATCTATATAGGATTTAGATAAATTTGATTCTGACAGGAATCTTATATTGAGGGATAAAATGTTTTATAATAAAGGCAACTTCGTATTAAGAGGCTCAAATCCAAAACTTCTAATTAAAATAAAGAAATATTTATCACTCTACTATTATTGACGAAAACGTAATTATTATATGTGATGGATGACGAACAAAGGAATATTGTAGCAAAGTACTGCTATTACTGGGATATGGTCACTAGAATTTTTAGCCCCCAAATTTCCTTTCATCATTTTGCCTATTCACCCATGTGAATTCTTTCACACATGCTAGGAATGAAAATTACTGGTCGGCTCTGTTTCAGTTTATTTGACACCATTTGACTTTATATATTATTTTAGAAAAAAAGGACTCTTTTGAAAAATTTATAGTCTAAAAAAATACTTTGTGACATACTCCTCCGACCAAAATAAGTATCACTTTAATAATTTGAGAAATAAATAAATATAATATGTAGTTTACAAAATTACTCTTACTTAAAAAAAGTCTTTTGAAAATTATTAAGAAGACAAGAATTACTCGGATAATAAGCATTTTCATTTTAATCCTGTGGTTATGGGTTCAGATAATATTTTTCTTAAATTTCTAAAGTAACACTTATTTTGAAATAAATATTTTTTGTTAGATGATACTTATTTTGGATGAGATACATTTCATTAATGCTAATGTAATAACTAAATTGCTTTTAATTATAAGAAGAAGAAAAAAATTAGACGAAATAAAAGGAGATGTAGATCAGACAAATCTAGACAAAGGATAGAGGGGTAATTATTTTGGGTATTTTTTTTGTTACATTTTTCTGTGTTTGACTGACTAGATATATACCTAGTAAATTCAATTTTTTATTGGACTACGCTTTACATGGAAAAATACCTTTATGGTTCGTTTAATTTGAATATAAATTAATTATTTTGATATTATTTTTTATCGACAATTTAATTAGTTGGGTAAAAATAAGTAAAACAAGCCACAGATTTTACTTAAAAAACTAGGAGTATAATTTGTGTCACGGGAAATGGTACATTTATATTGGTCAATGGTCAACTTGCCAGATAAAATCTTTATCATTCAGATTATTTTTACTTCTTATTTCAGGTCTTCTTAAGCTCGCCGTAGATTTTGGTAATAATTTTTTTTTAAAAAAATATTACTCCATTTATTTATGAAATTTGGTTAATTTTAAAAATCTTAACTTCAAAAAGATTTCAAATTCCAAAAAACAGATCCAGACCAATTCTGGATGAAATTTCACACAGTTTAATTGATTATTTTACAAAAATAAATTGTATGTCCAAAATACACGTTAAGCTCCAAAAATTGTTTTTTAAAAACATAACTTTAAATTACTTATTTTCAAGTTTCAACTAAATCTATAGTCAAATACTAACGTAAATGATATAATATATCATCCAAATGATCAAAGAGTTCCTAGCAAGCTAAGTAAAGAAGTTTCCCAATTAGTGTAGTGGTTAAGTGTTATATCAAAAAACTTGCTTGGGAAGAACAAGAAAAAAGGAGAGAATTGTTCTTTACACTTTTTGACTTTTTGTTGAACAAAATCATAAGGGACAACAAATCCTCGGGTGAGTTGGAAATCATGAGGTCAAGTTTAGATTTTTAGACGATTTTTTTTTCATCTGATCAAGCATTCATGAATAAAATATTTAATATCTATATGTGAAATCAATCGAGATATGTGCAAACTGACATGAACACCATATAATTAAAAAAAATGAGGGCTCTATAAGGATATTGTAATAATTGTTGATGATCAAAAGTTCAGGTTATTCATTATCATATATATTACCAAAAATGTCATAATTATTCACCATTAACACCAATTATAGCAGTCATCAAAATTAGGTAGTATTCTATATGAGCTTTAGCTAGTATTTGTACAACTTTTTCATCATCTTGTAAAGGAAGAAAGCTTGGGTGCAAGCAATTATAATTTATATTCAACTATAGGAAAATCTTGTGAGATATAATTTTCCATTTATATTCAGTACAATTAATGATGAGATACAAGTAAGTAATCATAGGTGCCTTGTGAATTATGATAAAGTAGTTCAAGACTCATGTGTTAGTCCATTTTTTCTTTTTTCTTTTAAACACTTTTTTGTTAAAGAAAAATGATCAAATTTGTCCCTTTATAATGGGAAAAAGATCTTTTTTTTTATCTTTAGTATTATCTGTATAATATATCACGTTGTTATCGGTTGGTTTTTATGTGCATTTAAATTAAAATTACAATATTAAACTGCATGAAGCGAAGAAAGTGATCATTTATTCTTGTAAATTGTAATCATTATGGCATGTTTTTTCTATTATTCCCATTTTATGTGATCGTCGCCGAAAAAAATGTCACTTAATTATAATTAAAAAATAATTTAATTTTAAAATTCTAATTTTTATTTTTAAGAAAATAATTTACAACCACACAAATATCTGAGAATTGTTTTAGACTATAATTTTTCTTTAAAAAAATCTTTTTTTCTTAATAAATGATGTCACATAAAATGAGACTAACGAAAATACTAATTACTCTACTTCACCTCAAATTATTATCCATTACCTTGACGTTTGATAATATGAAAAAACCTTAGGATGTTTTATTCCTTGTATGGATGAGAAGTCATGTTATACTCCATCCGTCCCATTTTATATGTCACCTTTTTACTTTGCACTTGCATTAAGAAATGATGTAACTTTACCCTTCTATCATTATTTATTTTTTCTTAAGTCAACTTTATTAATAAATGACAAGATTAATTAACTATTCTATCAAGGGTATAATAGGCAAAATATGGTAATTTATACATAAATTTTATAAAATGATAAGTATTGTGGTCCAGCTATTTATAGAAAGGGATGACATATAAAATGGGATGGAGGAAGTATTACAGATGAAAAATAACATTGTATTTTAAGATTGATGTACTGAAAAGTTGAGACAAAAACTTATTCTAAGTCTCCAACTTATGATCTCTAACAAAGAGAATATTATTTTGTTAAGGAAATTAAAGGTGTTTTATTAGGGGAGTTTTGGACACAACAACTACTTCAGAATTGTTCGAGTCACATGATGTTATCAAATTATTATATCCTAGAGGAAAGGTAAGTCAAGAGTTATACTATCGTAGTGGTGAAGATTCTACTGTAGTGAACTTGATCTCTTTAAGTAGAGCAATATATATATATTCACGCCTCACGCTGACAAATATTTATTTATTTATTTTTATTTTTATTTTTATTTATTATATTTTCACCAACATTATCCAAGCGATCCAAATATACCTTATTATATTTTCACCAATATTATCCAAGTGATCCAAATATACCCCTTCTTTCTTAGGGAAGTGGTGGAGCCAAATTTTTTATTAAGGGTATCCAAGAATAATGGTGTGTGGCTATCAAAATAAAACAAAAAATATTTGCTATTTGAGGTACAAATCCAGAACTCCTTAATTCAAATGGACACTTATTACCACTACGCCAAATGCATAATTTTTGTTAAGGGTGTCCAACTTTAAATATATATATCCTTTAAATATAAAATTTGACATATATATAACGTAATTTTCCGATGAAGGGTGTCAAGTAAATATCACGTGGCATCAGTGGCGGAGCCAGGATTTTCAATAAAGGGGTTCAAAATCTGAAAATATAGACACACAAAATAGTCGAAGGGGGGTCGACATCTACTATATATATCTAAAAAATTATTTTAACCATGTATAAATTATATAATTTTCCGCCGAAGGGGGTTCGGATGAACCCCTAATAGTAAGGTGGCTCCGCCACCTCGTGGCATACCTCCCCAACCCATTTCACCTCCTCTCCTGTCGTCCTCCGCCTGTAATTATGTTTATTATGATTTATGAATTATATAACCAATCATATTCAACTCTATTTCAATAATTAATCAAATTATTCTTTTTCATGTCATAAGTCAATAATTAACCTATATTTGCTCACTTCACGGGGGAATGTGGGAAACATGCATGAAATGAAATAGTACAAGAAACAATAAGGACCATTATTTTTAGTGATTTGGATCTAACCTAGCTTAGAATATTTAAAGACAAACTTAGTTGATCATGGACCGCAAGAAAGATAATTAATCTTCTCAATTTTTTCTCCCAGAGAGACAAAATAATTTTTTGGTACATTTATTACCTAAAATGTGAAGAAACCCCAAAATATAGGACAATTTAACCAAACAAAACAAAAAGAATCTTATGAAAGCTGTTCTTGTCCAACTCTCAATTAATTAGCTACGACATAACAACTAGTGTTAAATTTTTTTTTTAAATTAAAATCTTCATTCTTTCCCCTTCGTTTAGTTATTTACATCGATAAATTCAAGATTTGAACTTTATACGTATAAAAATCATGATCCATCTATTAACATATGTGTAAGGTATATTTTGTTTAATTGCAATATACCCTATTACATATATCTTGAAAAAAAAATTGTTTTCAACTCCTATATAGTAAAAAAAGCAAAAAAGCAAAAAAAAGACGTTATCGTACGGAAGCATTGGAGGATTCATCATCTATTTTATATATATATATATGAAATATTTATTTTGTATACCCCTTTCGCCCTGGTCGATATTAGTGACGTAACCACATATAGTTCAAGGTGGTCAATTAGACACCCTTCATAAAAAAATTATATTATGTATATAGAAAATTGCACGAAATATATTGATCAAAAATTATTTTTCATACATATTATTAAATCTTGGACACCCTTAACAAAATTTCTAACTTGTCATTGATCAAAATACGCCCGTTTCTCTTACAATCACAATAGTTGAGTATATTTATTTCATCAAATATTTACGTATACGGTGTTTGTTTCATCCATATTTGGTTAAAAGTGTAAACCCCCCATTTATTACTCCCTCCATCCCATTTTATATGTCATCCCTTTCTATAAATAGCTGGATCACAATACTTGTCATTTTATAAAATTTATGTATAAATTACCATATTTTGCCTATTATACCCTTGATAGAATAGTTAATTAATCTTGTCATTTATTAATAAAGTTGACTTAAAAGAACATTAAATAAGAGTAGAATGGTAAAGTCACATCATTTCTTAATGCAAGTGAAAAGTAAAAAGGTGACATATAAAATGGGACGGAGGGAATATTATTTTAACCATTAATTGGAGTTGTTGATGATAAGAAATTAAATAGATGAACAATATTATATAGGGATGCACGAAATACGTGAATGTATATACCTAAATAAATTAAATGGCAGACACAAACACATTCCTCATGAGCTGCGTCCTTTTGTTTTTTCATCTCTTTTTGTCTTCTCTACCAAATTCTTATGTGTGTGGTCCATTAATTAATTAATGTCATCTCCTGATGCATGCTTTAAAATATTAGTAAAAAATAATTTCTACGGTTTGAAGGGAGCTTTACACTCTGTTTGGATCATTGTTACCCATTGTATTGTATTGTATCGTTACTATACCTACAATGTTTGTTTTGATTGTTACTTAAAATGTATTGTATTATATTGTTAAATTTCGTTGTTACGTAACAATGAAAACCCCTATTTTATGAAACAACCGATTTGGTGTGTCGTTCCCATTGTTACTTAATTTCTTTTTTCAATTATATCTTTACATAATATTTCAAAATACTATTTTACTCTTTACCTTATATTATTTAATTCTAGTCAAACCTCCTACCCTAGAATAATTAAGGATATTTTAGTAAATTTATAAATTACAATACAATACGATACAATCAAACCAAATAATTAAAATGTTATTAAACAACAACAAACAATACAGTCTAGCCAAACATTGTATCTATCATACAATACAGTACAATACAATACAAATAAGAAACAATGGGTAACAATGATCCAAACAGAGTGTTAGAGTAATTGAGTAAGTTGTTGTTATGTTATCAGGAGGTCACGTGTTCAATCCCTGAAAACAACCTCTTGAAGAAATGCAAGGTAAGATTGTATACGATAAACCCTTGTAATCAGGGCCCTTCTCCAAATCAGTTGTATACAATGGACCCTCGTAATCGGGCCCTTCTCCGAATCCTGCGCAACGGATTTTAATTTTTTCCCACGGGGAAATGAATTTTCAAAAAAGATATTGTTTGGGTCTTAGTAGTAATCTATAGTTATAATTTGGTACTGTATTTACTATTCATAGCAATTGTTTGAGATATTAGACAACAAAAAAAAAAATTAAAAATATATTTGAGGTGTCAAACGACTGTGTTTGCTGTATTTATGCGTATAGTAATCCTCATTACAAAGATACAAACAACAAAAAATTAAAGGGGATGTATTCATTTGCTCTAATTTCACTTGTATTCATTCGCTCTAATTTTACTTGTATTGAATTGACACATCTGATTATTGATTAAAAGACAAAGCGTACATATATGTCACTATACCACAACCTTTATTAGTGGAGATGAGAGAGAAACTTGAGGCACTTTTGAGCACTATAAATTTTCCAAAAAGAAAAACTTAATTAAACATGTTTTACTTTGCTAATTAATTCAAACAATAAAAAATTCCACAAATAATTAATGGTGAAAACTTGAAAAACAAGCATATTTTTCCCAAGAGTAACGAGCAAGATTTATAGGAAAAATAGGTAAGGTAATTGCTTGAATTTGGATTCACGTTTCCAAGTAATACGTAATCCAAACAACACATCAATCCACGTTTACAAGTCACCAATTGTCAATTGAGTTTTAGTATACTACGTAAAGAAAAAATTATTATATAGGACTTATTATAAAATAATTATGAAAACTTTAGAGATGATAAATATGGCGTGTAAGTAACTCTTTGCCTAATTAACACGCACAATATGAATAATATGATATGGACGTTACATTAATATCAACTTAATTAGCTCTCCATATGTAACATTTAAAGAAATATTTTTTCTCATTCTGATATAGTAGTTTTAATAACTTGTATTTATGCTTTATACTTTAGAATAATAATGCCTTTTTCCCCTTTAACTATCCTTCCTCATATCTAGTTTAGGCGTGGAAGTAAGGATTGATATATACACAAGATATTCTTAAAAAAAGAAGTTTTAAATATTTGATTCAACAATCCAAGAAAATTAGAGACTGACGATAATATTACACATTATAATAGAGTGGGGGTGATAGAAATGAAGGCTAATATTTGGGTATTTTATGTGATGAGAATAAATGTGTCACCTCAATAAAAGATAAGTTTTATAAAGTGTTTGGTTAAACCAAATATGTTGTATAGAGTGGAGAGTTTTGACCGATCAAGAATTTGCACTTCCAAAAAATTAAATAAGTATGTTGAGATGGATGTGTGGGCATACTATTCGAGAGATATGATCAAACGAGTATACTTGAAAAAAGGTGAGTGATTTCTGTAATGGACAAGATGAGGGAAGCGAGACCAATGTGGTTCAGTTAGAACATGTCAAAAGGAGATGCTTTGATGCCCCGTGAGAAGGTGTGATAGATTAGTTATGGTGAGCATGGGGAGAGGTAGAGGTAGACTGAAGAAGTATTGGTGAGAGCCTGAGAGGTTATTAGACAAGACATGACACCGACACACCTACATGCATGCACCAACAACTGAGAACATGACTCTAAATAGGAGGTTGTATAAAGGTCGGGGAATAGGATCAAAGGCTAGTAAGTAGTCAAGTGTTGTCTAGATTAAATTTTCTCACCATTAGTATTGTTACTATCCTATTATCTTATTCTACAATTCAATATTACCACCTCTTGTTTTCTTTGCTTCAATTATTGTATCATCTATTGTTGTTATTGTTCTTTTCTCTATTATTTTTAACATAGTTTCTTTACGAATGTATTTCCTTTTCATACTTAGAATTATTTTATTTAGGCGGAATGATCTGAGAGACCCTTGTACTTGGTTTCGTTTGTCAGTTGGATCCTCCTACTCACCAGTTTGCCAAATGAACACTCAAACTCGACGAAACACAATATTTTAAACCCTTTTCTCACCTGATTAGTGGAAGTGTAGTACACGCAGCTACACGTGGAACTCCACGTCATTTTTTTAGTGACACGTCATAATTTTTCAAAATATCTAATGACACATTAGAAATTAATTATTAAAAAAGATAAATAATATTTTTAAAAAGGTTCCATTCCTCCTTTCCCCAATTTCCCACTTCATCATCTTCTCCATTTCCACTCCTCATCCACAAAAAAGTCGCATTCTACTCCTACCTTTTCCATTGTTTTCAAACCTAAAAAAAAATTTAAACACAAAAAATCATTATCCATTAGGTTTACTTGAAGATCTGTTCCATTTATTTTGAATCAATAAATTCAAATATCAAAGAAATTTCAAATTAAAAAAAGTTTGTTTGTGAATAATCCAAAAAATATAATAGATCTTGAAAATTTTATATAAGAACATAAAAATGAAGAATGTATTAATCAGATGTATATTTTTAGGTAACTTTTGTTTATAAAAAAGTTCATGATAATGGCGACAGTGATGGAGGGTGTTGATTGAAGAAGACGATGAAAAAAGAAAATAGAATGAGGTGGGTACTAAAAAAAAAAAGAATGATGGATGAGTGGGTGAGTACTCAACTGAAAAAAAAAAAAAAAAAAAGAAGGGGTGGGGTGGGGGGACTGAAAATGAAGAAAGAAGGGGTGGGTGAGGCTGAAGAAGATTATTTTGATTTTTTTTAAAAAAAAAAATATTACTATTATTTTCTTATGTAATTTAATAGTTTAAAAATAAAATATTGCAATCACTTGCTGCAAAACTGTGTAATCACGCAATTATCCAACTCATTCATTTTTATGCCACACAAGTTTGATCAATAGTCAGAGGGGTTCAAAAAATAGAGTTTCATCGAGTTTAAGTACTCATTTGACAAAATAATGAGTAAAAGGGTCCAACTGACAAACACATTCAAGTATATGGGTCTTCTAGGTCATTTTGTCTTTTACTTTAAGGCAAAGATTTTTCGAAAATAACTTTTTTATCTTAATAAGGTAAGAATAAAATATGTGTATACACCACACCACACCAATTTTGATTACCTCGTGGAAAGATCGATGACTTGGGAACAACAGCAAATCTAGCTAGTCTAATTATTTTACATTAAATTCAATCATATAACGAATTAACGGTCACTTAATTAATAATGATCAGCACATGTATATATACACCTTTAAACAAAGTGGATGTTTGCTTCAAAGGATAAGTAGATAATTGCTACTTTGATATAATAATTACAATTAAGATTTAAGTGGGACTCTAATATCTTACAAGATTAAGAACTATTGAGTGGTTTTTATGGAGTACTTAACATGGTAGGTACTTTAATTGTCTAGATTCAATGATGGTTTGTTTTTTTTCCTATTGTTGTGTTTCAACAATTAAATTGATTGATGAAAATGATCTTATTAATGAGCTTGACATATATATTGGAAGTATAATACTTCGTCACAAATATTCGTAAATAATTGATATATGTCAATCTATAATAAAGAAATATTAGACCACAACTATGGAAGAAATGAGATTTGGTCACCACTTATAGATTGAATAGAAAAAAAAAATAAACGTGTAAAAATAAAGATTTCTTATAAAAAAAATTTATATAGCTTAAAAAATATATTATAAATGGCCTACAAAATCAATTCCTCCACCTCCGTGTGACAACAAAATGACAATCTTATTTCATCATCAATATAAAATTCAAGGCTCTACTTTGTAGAGGGAAAGCAAAAAAAAAACTAACATCATTATTATTTATTTATTGTCAAGAATATATTCTTACTCCAAACCATTTTATTTTTTTTACTTCAGATAAATATTAGGAAATATATATATATATATATATATATATATATATTATAAGTTTTCTCAAATCTCATTTTGCTTTGATAGATATTATAAGAAATTTCTTTGGAGATATGTCAAAGAAAATTCTCATGACAAAAATACATGACTCATGCAAGTACATATACAGTTTGATAAGATAATGTGAAAGAGACTATTTTGATATTGATAGTTAATATATGGCTGCTAATTACTTGTTATCAATTGTCATAGTGAAAACTAGAGACTTTATAAAAAAAAGAGTTCATTGTAGATATACCATATAATCACAATGTTAGATATGAACCATTTATTATAATGATTTCGAGATGAATGAAATTTCTTCAATTTTAATTAGAGATTTCAAATTCAAGTCTGGTAAATGAAGTGCTTAGAATAGAAAGTATTTTTTATTTGATGGAATTTATATAGTGTGTTTCTAGATTAGCAGGACTAGTAAATTTCGAGTACCAACTGATCAGTACAGTAAATATATTTAGATAAATAAAAGATAAAACTTTATTTCTAGGAGATTAAAAAATCAAGAAAGGAAATAAATATTATTTTTTAAAAAATAAAAAATCATGGTTGTTGCTTAGTGGTAATGGTATCAAGTATAGAATTGACTTGAGTACATGCTTTTCGGTGCAAGCTCCTATTTTTCATTCTTGTTAATATAGTCGATTGATAGTAATAATAGTATAAATTTATAATTGTAATTATAATTATAACTAATATAAATCATGTTAGTTATCATTTACCCAAAGAAACCCCATGGGGTCATCATAATTGGACTCCATTTATCATCACTTCACTTCTCTTCCTTTCTTAATCATCCTTACTCAATACCGTGATTTGTTCTCTTAATATGAATTATTATTATTACCCTTTTATTTGTGTCCGTTACTAAAGAATGCTCACTTATAAGTTAGCTTTACGGACATTTAGAGTATAGATAATATAAAATAGGCCCAATATTGAAAATAATAAATTGAGATCGGAGTCAAAAGGGAAAGAAAATTTGCCAAAAATTCTAAAAGGGCAACAAAATTGATTATTGAATCAAAAGGGAAACTTTCTAACTGTGAATTTGACACCGTTTAAATTAGGACAACCGCCGCAAGGCACGGAATTCCATGCGCCTTGTAAGGCTCAACCGCCATGCGCCTTGTAAGTCTCAGCCACCATGAGCCTTGCAAGGCACAGGAATGTCAGCGCCTTGTGGCGGATTTTTTTTTTTTTTTGTTTCATTCCAATTATTAAAAAAAAAAAATACTTCATGTTACTATCTTTAACAAGAAATTAAAAAACATCCGCTATATTTTATGTTTAATACCAAATTATATAAACATCCGCTAATAGAAGTAAATGCACAACTAATCCTGTAATTATTAATCCTCATATTACAATCTCTAAAAAGTAAGTTTCTTAAAACAATCATTTTATATATTATAGGCTAAATATCTAAATAGATTTTTAAATTTTATACGATTGACAAGTTTGATAGATAAACATTTCAGTTAAATAGAAACGTGCCTCGTAAACAATCAAGTTAGCTAACTTGATTGTTTATGAGGCACGTTTCTATTTAACTGAAATGTTAATCTAATCGCTAAATAAATTGGAGTGTCAAACTTGTCAATCGTATAAAATTTAAAGATCTATTTAGATATTTAGCCTATAATATATAAAATGATTGTTATAAGGAACTTACCTTTTAGAGATTGTAATATGAGGATTAATAATTACTGGATTAGTTGTGCATTTACTTCTATTAGCGGATGTTTATATAATTTTGTATTAAACATAGAATATAGCGGATGTTTTTTAATTTCTTGTTAAAGATAGTAAAATGAAGTAATTTTTTATTTTTTAATAATTGGAATGAAACAAAAAAAAAAATATTTCCGTTGCAAGGTGACATTCCTGCGCCTTGCAAGGCTCATGGCGGTTGAGCCTTACAAGACGCATGGAATTCCGTGCCTTGCGGCGGCTGCCTTAATTTAAACGGTGTCAAATTCACAGTTAGAAAGTTGCCTTTTTGGTTCAATAATGAATTTTGTTGCCCTTAAGGAATTTTTGACAAATTTTCTTTCCCTTTCGACTCCGGACTCATGGATATGGTCCTGATATCATATAATGAAATGGATTTCAGTTAGCTTAAGAGAGGAGAATTGCTTAAAAGTCTAAAGAACTCATCCATATCCAATATAGGATTTCACTTATCCGCTTTGCACGCCCTACCATTGTTAATTACTAAATGGCGCGAGCGGTCTATTCAAGGGTCCAATATGGGGGGTCTGACTTTGATACCATGTTAAATGAACTTTGAGTTTAACCCAATTCAAAAAAACAGATCATAAGAGGAGAATTATCCAAGATCATATAAATAGTTCATGTTCCATAAACGATATGAAGTAAAGTATTTGAGACTCCGACAATCATAAAATATTCAAAATAGTAAACCTAATTACCATGATGCAAGTAGTGGAGTAATTTATGTCATTATAAACTCATCATAAATGTAGATTTATAATCTAATTACCCTATGGTTGATGGTCTCTTGTAGTAGTGGATTTGTAAGAGTATAAAAATGTTTTATTATATTTTTTTGGTCATGCTGATGTGTCATGATTAACTCATAGCAGTTGATTAAATGCAGAAATCAACTGCAAGAAATTAAAGAATGGATAATTACCCGATGATATAATAATTTGTTGTATCTATGGTTATATCACTTATCTATTGTTATATCACTGATACAAAGTAAATTATTATTGATACAGAGCAAGTTTTTAAAAATTCTCACCACATTTTCAAAGTATTCAAACTTGTGTTTGATAATTAGGTCTCAAATTATCGTTACTCGTAGAATTTTTTTCATTAAAGTGCCATAATTATAGTAAATGTTGTTTAGTAATTAGTGCGACAGGGCCTGTGGACAATTGAATATGGGCTCATCGAGGAATGGGCCGGTTAGGAAATGCCCGTAAAAGAGGATCCACAGAAAAATCTATAAATCAAATTAGTTTGTCAAAAAAAAAAAAAACATATAGGTACAAGTCTTATATAAAATTGATATTTTTTAATTTAATAATAAATATTATTTTAGTAAAAATTATGTGTATTAAGAAATTAATAACTACAATAGGTAGTTTATTAAATTATTTCTATTTAATAAATTTGTTTTTAAAATGAACCACTATTTAGAAGATGCATGGAGTAGAGGATATAGTCAGAAATGAGTGAGTATTTTTAATGTGCGTCATGAGTGGGTTAAATTGTGAAAAATAAGTGGTGCCATGTGTCATTTTGTTTGGCTTAAGATATGACCCACGGCAAGGACATACACAATGTTAAAATATAATGGATGATGAGCAAATTTTAGGAATAGCAAATATAAAAATTATATTAGCGTTGTATAATTATAGTTTTGTTATTTGTGTTGATTTGTATAAATCACAGATATTTTATTTGTATAAAATTGCAACGATTATATATGTATATCGGTTAAATAATTGTATATATGTAACTACTATGTATATCTATCAATAATTGTGTTTGTATATTTGCATAAAATTTGAATTTGTATACAGTTGAATCGAGTTAAAACATTTGTATATCAAATCTCTCAAATATTTCTCTCTCCCACTTTATACAAACACAAATTATACATTGTATTTTGTATAATTTGTGTTTGTATAAAGAGAGAAAGACATAAGAGAACTAGGTAGGGGGCAGATTTGTATTTGTATAATTATAAGTAGGAAAAAACTTATCTGCACCGGGTGTATACACCAAACTAATGCAATTTCAATTATTATGTGATTTAATGAAGTAAAACACATGTTAATTACTTAAGGTTAAGTAAAATGAACTATAAATTTAAACACATGGCATGCATGTATGGATTGATGTATACATCCGGTGCGAATAAGTTTTACCAAGTATATAGGATGAAGAGATATGTATTTGTATAAAGTGAGAGAGGCGGGCAAGAGAGTGGCAAGCGAAATTTAGAGGAGAGAGACAAACGACAAAAAATTTGCTGCAAATTAGAATTAAATGAAATTATAGCTATAAAACTTATTTTGAAGTAATAATTTGCTATAATATACAATTTTCCCTAATATATATATATATAATAGTTTGAAGATATATTTATCTTTTTTTTTTTTGGTAAATAAAATGCCCACAAGTTTTTTGTTTTCGAAAAAAAAAAAGGAGATATTTTTTTTTTGAGTGAACCTCTTATCTCTTATGCACAACTGATAGCCATATTCCACCATGAAAATATACAGTGCAAAACACATCAAGAAAAATGGTGACATTAGCTTCTTCATCTCTCTGCAATTCCCCTTCTTCACTTATCCATTCCTCAAAAACATCTCTACCCAATTTCATTACATTCTCTTCTCCAAGTTATTACAAGAAAAGGGAAAAATCGCTTGCAAGTCGTAGCCTTGGAATTGTAGCTGCTACTGAAGGCTCTGTTAACAAATCCAGTGGAAAAGATGAAGAAAAACAAGAAGACCCATCAGTTCCTACATGGGCTAAACCCGGTACGGATGAGCCTCCACCATGGGCTAGAAATGAAGCACAGAAAGATTCTTCAAGCTTTCAAGTTCCATTCATTGTTTATTTGCTTGCTTCTGCTGTCACAGCAATTGCAGCAGTGAGTTTTTTTTATCTGGAATTTCATTTTTAGGTGGAGAATATTTTTGGGTTTTCTATAAAGATTGATTCTTGATTGGGTTTATGAGTGCAGATTGGTTCTATTTTCGAGTACACGAATCAGAAACCTGTGTTTGGAGTTTTGGGTTCAGATAGTGTTTTTTATGCTCCATTGCTTGGGTTCTTTGTTTTCACTGGCATTCCCACTTCTGTAAGTTGATTTATTTTCTCAACTATTCATGTGTTTCTGTAGTTTTGGTTAAGTTGAATTGTTTTGAATGATGAAACTATTCGCGTTTGGCCATAGATTTTGGGAGTAGTTTTTGAAAATTTATATTTAAATATCTGTTTGGCCATGAAATTTGATTAGACGTTGAAAATGTGATCCTCAAATATTTTCAAGTTCCCAAAAAAACTGGCTCTTTTGAGTTTTTGGGACTTCCACTCGCAAAACTTCAAATGCATGTCTGAATACAACTTCAAGTTCTGAAAATCACAACTTCATAAAGTTTCAACTTTTGTCTTCAAATCTATGGCCTAACGGGAGCTAAGACTAAACAAATTTGATCTTTTTGCAAGTTCTGTCTTCAACCCATTTGTAGGTGATTTGCTGCCTGTATATCCATATTTTAAGATAATGGTAGCTATTTTTTATATTTTAATTATAAGCTAACAACTTCCTTAATATGACTGAGGAACCAATGAAAATGTTTCTTAATCATTGGTCTTTTAAGTCCGTTTTAAAAAAAATGTGTTTTCCCTTTTTTGGTAACTCCGTAATTCTGACATTCCACGGGAAATGTTTACAAATGTTTTCTTTACTTTGTTGAATTCCGTATCAAGTCAATACCAAACAAACAAATTAAAACAGGGGGAGTACTACTTTTGGCAAAAAGAAAAAAGAAAAGTAGATGTTTCTATGTTCATTTGAGCTAATTAGAACATACATCCAGGCATTCCTTTGGTTCAAATCAGTACAAGTTGCTAACAAGGAGGCAGAGGAACAAGACCGCAGGGATGGATATATGTAACATCTAATATGCAATTTTTAGGTGATATCTGCAGCATCTTTATATGCATGTTCAGATGCTGCATGTTAGTGGTTGTTTTCAAAGAAAATTATCATGGAAAATGGATATTTCTCTCGAGGTTTATTCTTTCTAGAGCAGCATCAGTGTACAAATTGTCTTCTCAATACTTGTTATTCCACTTTATCAATTTTGTATCTATCACTTGTCTAAAAATCTTGGATTACCAGATTTTACCCTTTCCATCTCTCATTTGAAAATAACAGTTTATCGATTTGTGGTTAGACAAGCTACTTGGTGATCACTAGGCACAACTTGTGTAAGTTATTAGTTATCCACCAGTCTAGTGTTGCTTTTTAACTGTAACTTATCGACCTTGGTAAATCACTAATTCTTTATATTGTCCCTCACTACCAAGACTTTTGGAGCATAGACTTCCATTCACAGCGTATTTACTGATAAGTTGTAATAAATAATCAAAAGACTTATTCAAATAGGACTTGCCTAAGTTACACACATAGCATAACTTATAAGTTCAATCTACTCTCATTTTGATAGTATATCAGCACATATTCCTTCCTCTTATTTATTAAGTGAAAGAAAAAGTTTCACACTCTAATAGCATCTTAACATGTATTATTTGCATTAACATGTCTTTTTTTTCCTAGTGTTTGTACCTCAGAAACCATC
Organism: Solanum acaule; assembly: GCA_036250505.1. Taxonomy (NCBI): domain Eukaryota; kingdom Viridiplantae; phylum Streptophyta; class Magnoliopsida; order Solanales; family Solanaceae; genus Solanum; species Solanum acaule. The sequence goes on along the minus strand of JAJOOR010005412.1, from coordinate 5,461 downwards.
AAGTCATTTGTTTCTTGGAATCGATTAATGATATCTACAGAATGGTTTGATAGTACATTCTACATGTTGTAATTCATTTCTTTGAAATAGGATCAATATAGTTCTTGCTCATCTAAATTTTATCTCTAAAGTATGCTTATATTATTGCTTTCGTTTACTGTTTCTCACTTTTGTAGTATCTGCCTGAGAGAATTTCTTGAAACACTGATCGCGAGCGAGTAAAAAAAGGGTTCAGTTGTTCCACAACATTCTTTCTCCTTCCTTGTTGTGCAATCACACAGAACTCTGAATTTTGCAGTCTACTTCCTTTGAGCTTTTCAACTCTCTGGGGTGGTGAAGTTCATCCAATTCTCCAAGAGAAGAGAAAAGATAGGGACTTTAGCATAGAAATATTGGGCATTTCGAATATAAATGCATAGTGATTGCACTCAAACTATTTGGCTCTTGGAACTGACGGAAGTGAGCAGTATGAGCTGTGATGTCAAATCTTGTAACTGTAGTTTTGTGATAAGAATGGAAAATGATAAATAAACGAGCCGGACTAAATTCTCCATGCTAATCTCTCCTTTCTCTCTGTTTCAAGTGTATTTTTTTCACAGATAAAATGTGCACAGTATTTCTTACAGTCAGCCTCTTCCTTTTTCCTATAGTCAATGTCTGGATTAGCTGGTTTTAATACTGGATATGATATATGGGGTTAAAAAGTAAATGCCAGAGTAATGAAGGTCTTACTGTTATGGTAGGGACTAGTAAACGGAAAAGATGAAGATTATAGGAGTTGAGTTCCTTTGTTTGAAGAGAACAGGATGACTCTTAGTGTAACCATTAGTCTATCAGAAACATTTTCTAGTGCACATTTTCCAAGTTGAAAAGCTCACCAATGTTTGTGCTAAAGTATGTGCCTCATATGCGTAAGTAGGTTCCTCATCAGATCAGAAGCTAGTTTACGTGACGCAGCCATTCAAGCTAAGATAGCTTCTCTACGTGGTGCTAGCTGAGGACGTCAAACTGGAGAAAAATCTGTGTACATCACTATATGTAGCTCTTCTCTATATATTGAGTTAAGATGCTGATTGACTGAAAATATTTTTATAATTTGGTTTAGATGAACTCTAGTTAGAATGAGACAAAGTGATGCTCTAGGTTTCCTCTATTTGGAGCAACAAACAATAGAAACTTACTTTTCATTTGCAGTTGGTTGCTGTCTGTATAGTTTGATGTCTCCTTCTTGGCATAAGTATTCTTGCCATAAGTAAAGCCATTCAGAAGAAACACATATGGGCTTATGTTTGTTCTTCTCGGTTTTAACGTATCAGCTTGTTTTTTTCCACGGTGCCACCTAAGTAAGATGATTCTTGGATATCAATATGCATTCTTTATGAACTGGGTTCCTACATATAGGTTCCACGCGTACAAGCGTGTCTATGTCTAAAAGCCACACTCCCATTCATTGAATCATGGATTCTCCCAAGTCAACTGAGGCCTGTGCTAAGAAAGATTCTCATGCAACTGCCCAGGAAGAGAAAACTTTAGAGAAACTAGCCCGAGCTCAGTGGCTTCGAGCAGCTATCCTTGGAGCAAACGATGGTTTGCTTTCCACCACGTCCTTGATGCTCGGTGTGGGTGCAGCTAAAGATCAAGATCAACGGTCTATGTTACTTTCTGGAGTAGCCGGAGCACTTGCAGGTGCCTGTAGCATGGCTGTCGGAGAGTTTGTCTCTGTTTCAACTCAACGAGACATTGCAAAGTCCATTGCTTACAAGTTAAAAGGAAGCAGTCCAACTAATATTGCAGAAACCAAGCAAGGTGAAGTTCCTCATGACATGGCCTTTCACAGTATATTAGCCACTTCAACCCAAGGCGGAAAGCTTCTATATGAATCATCAGCTGTACATATACAGTCCATTTCTTTGACACCTGCAAGATCTCCACTGACAAAAGTTATGGAAATTGATGCAAGAAGAACCATGATGGAGGAATCAAAACAGGACAATGACATAAAGTTAGAGCCATTGCCTAGTCCATTGAAGGCCGCAGCAGCGTCGTCTCTGGCTTTTCTCTTTGGAGCCTTTGTTCCTATGATGCCAGCTCTATTGGTGAGTGAAAACAGAATCAGGATTTTTGTGATGGTGCTTGTAGCATCATTGGCTCTGTGTTTATTTGGGGGAATTGGAGCTTATCTTGGTGGTACATCAGTGAAAATATCTGCTATGAGAGTTTTACTTGGAGGGTCGATTTCAATGGCTATCACATATAGTTTACTTAAGCCCTTTGGTCATGATGATTAGAGTAGATGTTTAGATATTTGGTTAAGTAGAAAAAAAGAATAGTATTTGAGGTTTTTGGTGCAAAAAAATTTGTGGAAGTTGTGGTTGTGTTTAAACATACACTAAACTAGTGTAAAAGATTGAAGCGAAATATAACATGAAAAATTGGTTATGGAGAAAATTAGGTTGTTATAATGAAATATAGTTGTAACGAATAACCATTACTCACTTGCGTTTCTCTCTTTTTTCATTCAAAATTTGTTTGTGTATTTTTTAGGTTGAAGACACCATCTAATTAAACAATGCAAAGACAAAATTGTAACAAAATAAACACACCTAACAAAGTCTTTCTAGTATATTTAAATTAAAAATAGGAAAGAAGCAAACTCAAGCACAAATTGCTTTAAAATGATCTTGAACATAAGTGGATCGATCATAAGAAAAAGAGAGAATTGATAACTTTTTATCAACATAAATTAAAGTAGAAAACCTAGCGAACTCAACAATATTTTTTACACTTAATTAATGCATTTCTTTGGTAGTCATAAAAGATTGGTGCCTAATACAACATGGCACTAAAGATGTTAAAATGTGTGGGTTGAGCTGAAATTTGAATTATAATTCAATCCATTTAATTTTTACTAAGTTTTAATTGTTTTATTTGTTTATTTATATTTTTTTAATATTTAATAAAATTATATTTTCTTTACCATGGTTATATATAACATATTTATTAAAAGAACTTATATATAAAAAAAGTTTGACAAGATTCTTCATTGATTTAGACTATATATTAACCCAACTTTTAATGAAATAAAATAAATTAAGCAAATAAATATGCGGACCAACAACTCCTCCAAACTTAAATGGATTAGGTTTGATTTTGTTATCCCTACGTGACATCATAAATTGCCGTGTGCTTGGCTCCTTGTCCTTGGGAAACAATGGACTTGTCACTTGTGTGATGCACAACCATTTTAATTATTAGCCAGCTAAGAATCTTATTCTAAAAAATTGTGTGTGATAAGTGATAACATTAAAAAAAAGGATTTTCAATATCTTGGAAGTAAAAGCTCTAAGATTTGGCGTTCTAATGTAATAAATGATTGAAAACACGTGAAATATCCCAAATTACCAATGAGACCTTAGAAATTTGATTCTTTAGAATCTGGCCATCAAGTGTGTATGAGGGAGTTGTTTCGATGATATATTCTTCACTTTCAATCTTAAAATTATAATTACGATGCATAAATTCTTGTTAAAAGTCTATCATAAAAAGTCCACCATAATACCTGTGAAGGCTGTGATTAACAGAAAAGAAACAAATATACGGAAGACATACACCTTAGCCATCAAAATATGTCCAAGAATGGTAGAATTACTCATTCAAAAAATATTTTCGACATAGCTTTTTATTTTGACATTTCTTTCAAATTTATTCTGGAAAATATTTTTATTAAATCGAGCATCTATCAAAAATATAATTATTTAATTATGAATAACACGTTAAAACTGATCATAATTCATAATAATATAGTCACAAACAGCCAAACAATGAAAGCAAGATCTTCCTCACTAAGGTGCACGTATACGCAACGTAACGAACAATAGGGATAGAGACAATCACGTCGTTGACAAATAGTGTTTGTCCATACAATTTCATTATTTGGCAAATATTTCAAATTCCCAAATACTAATTTTTTCTAGTATTTGGGCCAAATCTCATTATTTGGGATCTTTTAAAAAATTGAAATTTTACACCAAACTTTTATTTTTTAACAAAAACACCCTCTACAGTAGTTGTTTGCATTGTATTACATAATTTTTTACGTGAACTCCAAAGTAGTGTGAAATATTCGGTGAATATGAAAGTGATGATATGGTTGTTGATGAACAATCAGCTCAGGGTAACAAAGTTATGTGCTTTGTCTACTTCACGATGTATGGAATGATGCTTGTTGCACTCATTCCAAACTATCACATTGCTCTAGTGTCATGGACACTACTTGTTGTTTGTTGCAACGAAGATCCAATTGACTTGTAATACAAACTTATGGTTAGTTTTGATAATTTTTAAAACTTATGGATATAAATCATATTTTTCTAAAAAAGTGAAATATGTTTCTCAAATACTATGACCAAACACATGGAGAAATTTCATCCAAATTTTCACCCAAGTAATATTTGCAAAGAATATTTAAAAATCTATGGCCAAATGCTTGCTTAACTACTAGTATTTGTTTCTACCTCATTGACATAGATTATACTCTACACTATATATATATTATTACATAGGTGAGATAAGATTCCAAACGAAAAAAAAAAATTCACTCCCTCTTAAAATAAATATTTTTAGCAACAACCAAAAAATAACAAAATAACCGTTCTAACAAATTTAAAACAAAAAATAGCAATTGTTTCTACCTCTACTTTTTGTATTAAAGAAAAGATTCATTTATAACTTGTCAAGAAGTTCCACATCCGTTCAGGGAATGTGAATTTGATCTCCTTATATGAGACTTAGACAAACTTCTCTTTATGACCTAACTTTTGAGATTAAGTCCATAATCTATCTTTATATGGCATATCGAGACTCATCCCAATTAGTTGTTCATTGATATTAGGACCCTATTTATTTATAAAAACAAGTCAAAGAGCAATGATGGAAGCCAATCTAGCATGGTGACAAAAGGGTATGGCATAGGAGTTGCCAATAATTAATAAACCCAACTCCCCTCTCTTCACTTTCACATTATGTCACTTCTATTTAATAATCACCATCTTCTTCTTCAGTCATCACCATCTTTAAAAACTTAGCTACATTTTCCATTTCTAGCTAATAAAAATGAAGCAGCTAGATAGTAAAGACTTAGCTTCTTCCTTACCTGTTCTTCCAAGATTAGATCGCCTCGATTTCCTGGTAACTACTCCCTCTGTTCACTTTTATTTGTCCATTATAAAAATAAAAATAAAATGTTCACGACTTTTCGTGACATATAATGCAGCTGCAGGTTCTGGAAGAGAAACATGGGATGCCAGCAAAAAATGAGAAAGGAGAAGAAGAAGACTCAGAATACTGCAGGAGTACTCTGAGTCTATCTACTGCACTGCAAGAAGTTCATCACAAAGGCACTCTTGTTGATCGACTCACTGCACTTGAGAATCGAGTTTTTAAGGTTTAAGATTATAAGATT
>JAJOOR010005411.1:0-40251 GCA_036250505.1 Solanum acaule | reverse complement strand
GCATCCTCCAATGGCTATGGGAATCATGAGCAATCAGTTAGCTGAACTATAGTTGATTGTGCCATTTAGTTAGAGTTTGGATAAAAAATATTTTTTCTCTTTGAAGTTTATATTTGGGGGTGATTTAAATTGGTTTACAGGTTAATACTGGTTGATGAGGATTTGTGACAGGATTTCTGTTATGCTTTGATGGTTGCTAAACTTATTTGTCTCATGTTTCCATTTCCTTCTCTATTGTTGTCTCTGCTCAGCATTTTATCTTAGGTCGACTTCGTAAAGTCATCAGGGTATATGATCAAGCAAGGAGTAATGGAACAGTGTGCTGAGTTTGTGTGCAAACACAAATATGACCAGTGGTATGTACTGCGGCAGGTTGATCCATTAGGATTGATTTGACATAGAAGATCATAGTTTTCCACGTGGAATTTGGTTGGTTATAGTTGTCTTTGTTTGGTGAGAACCAACTTTAGTGGAAATTTTACACTTCAGTTGGGAAGGAAAGAAAACAGAATAGAGATTCAATTCGAGCTAGAAATATTCTGCTTGAAGAGATGCTTACTATTATTACTTGTAGTAAATAAGTCTGGGCCAAACCTAAAGTAATGTGACAGCAGCAAGTTTACAGTACACGTGATTCCTTTAGTAAGAGAATTGCATCCAAAGGTCAAGAACCAGTTTTCCCTTTACTCCTTTTAGCCAACAAACAACACGTCTAAGAAAGCAAGAGATGTTTTCATTTTATCTCTGGTGAGCTTCTTGGCCTTTGTACAATCTGAATATTCGCCGGTGTATATAGGGGCCACCAACAATGGTTGAAAGAAGCTGATAGGATAGTGGCAATTGCCAGGTTAACCTCAAGTTAACTTTGCTCAGTTTTCTGGTTGTGAGTTATGACCATTGATTCCTCAGCATTGTTCCTATTATTTTGTAGTCTTTTGAGGATCCTTCAAACAAACCTCTAGTACTCTGGAGGTTGTTCTTGCTCCAATTGATTTTATTTTTGAAAAATCAAATATTTTTTATCAATTTTGTATTGTGAAATATACTATACAATTGTTATGTTACCACCAGAACAAGGAACATAGACGGAAGGTACTGTTTGTTTGAACAACAGGTCCAACTTGTATTTGCTCTTCTTTAGGACTTGCGCCATTCTCAGAAATTGGTCCATTTTGAATCAACAGGTCTAGCCGTGTTCTGATCATTGTTTTGACTGAGGTCCCTTCTGGAATGTTGAGACCCTTGAGACGAAATCAACCGAGTTTCTCTATTCACCAGTTCAACTTCGTGATCGTTGGGATCATGCAAGAGCGGGTTGTTGTTGACATTGGTCTCCCCCATTATTTCTGATGAGCCATTTAATTAGTTGATTCTTCAGCTTCACAAATGCAAGATATTTAGCAATGAACAATCAGAATCAATATAATATCACAATTGTTCTTAGCCTCATGGTCACGTCAAACTGTTTACTCCAAAATAGTGTAACGTAATTTTAAGAACATATGGATTGAGTTGACTGAAATAATGATCGAATGAATCAAAGTAAATAAATATAAATAAGAATATGAGTAAATAAAGTCTGATCCCAGAGGAATCTTTGATGAAGATAATTTTGGAGTAGCTTTTGCTTTGAAGAATAGCAAAAATTTGATAGAAAAAATAAACAAGAATCTGTTATAAAATAAAGTCAAAATACTAAAATCATATGAAGAGAGCAAAGGAAAATAGAAAGTAGAAATAAGAGTACTAACTATTTTTGGGTGTATCTTTTCATTATCATTTCAATACCCTTTTATAGGCAATATGACTAGGAGTAGTCATATTGCTATAGTAGCATGGTGATGTTACCACCACAAATACATATTGCTATAGTAGCAACTAGCAAGGTGATGTTATCACTTGACGTCCACAAATAAATTATTTACAACACTCTCCCTTGGATGTCCATGTAAGCGTACAAACTTAGTAATTGTTCAAGTATATATATTCGTTCGTAATTCTTTCTTTGGATGTTCATGTCTTGATTTACAATGTGCCTAGTTAAAACCTTACTAGGAAAAATTCTAGTGGAGGAAAAAGAGTACACATATCTTGTAATTTGTAATACACATTGATAGCTGCCTCATTAAAAACCTTACCAGAAAAATCCATCCGATAAGAAAAAACCTCGGCTAAGAAAAAAAGAGCGCAACGCTTATTATACTCCTCCTGATTAAAACATCACTTATCAACTCGAAGATGACGCATTTCAAACTTATATCTCGGCTTCTCAAAGGTTGAAGTTGATAATGCCTGGGTGAATACGAAGTGTTAAACATCGGCTACATCCTTCTTTTGAAGATAATGAATAAGAAGGAAAACTTTGATGAAAATATATTTTGTTCAGTCTTCTTTGGTGTGTTCTCTTTGTTGAGCTATACATGCAACAATGCCTCATATAATGTTGTTGGAATATCTCTTTTCAAAGAAATGTCATATATTTTCTGGATGTGTTGAGTTATTGATATTCATCAAATACATTCTTGGTAATCACTCGGTTCGTGATCTTGTCACCGTAGACAAATTGCTTGTTTGACTTGTTAGTAGCAGCAACCAAGTATTGACAGACACTTTCAATAAAATTGTCTGTCTTGTGGAATGATTTGATATGACATTATTTCCACATAAAAACGAATAACTTTCTTGAGATCAAACTTCATATAAACCAATTAATTTCTTGTAATTTCATAATCAATAAACCTTGACATGATTTATCAGAATAAATAATTTGTATCAATATTTGATTCACTCTAATATCTCCATTTAATAAAAGTGATGTTATATTTTGCATGCATATTAATAAAATTTTATTATACTATGAATAATAATAGCAGGATACATAAGTGCACCAATCGCACTATGACATGGTATTTTGTAATCATTTTAATGAGATCGAAATTGATCTTTATGTTAAGCGATCTCACAACTATTGGGGTACTATTAATGAAATCGCGTTAAAAACCTTTTAAATCCTTCATGATTTTTCATATAATATTTACTGTCTATCTAGACATGATAATCATTCATCATGCGTATTCAAGTTTTTCATATATTGTCAAATCGATAGAAACCTCATTGCATCCACCTTAGGAGAATACATCTCCATTAAACTTACCAGTTTCAAAAAAAAATAAAAAATACATCTCCATATAATAATGTCAAGACTTTTATGACAAATCTTTATATTTCAATGCACAAGTCCTACTTTATATTTTATGATTTTATTTATCGCACAATAATTCATTTGTAGTCCACTGACATTATATCTAGGCATATGGATAAATTAAGTCCAAAACATCACTTTTTCAAGTGAAATAAAATATACTTGAATTGTATTTTCTTTGGCCAATCATTTATCTGTCAACTCTCGACAGATTTAATGTCAAGATCCTCATCACCATTTATAATTTGAGCGCTATATTATATTAAAAATATCGTCAACGTTTTATTTGATATCGATTATGATACAACGTAATTTTTTGAGCTCTCTTTATTTTATCATTTTCAGGTACCTGAACTTTTGCCAAGGTTATGTTTGCGTAATCAAGACACAACTTCCAATTCAAGTGTTTACGATCGTACAATAGTAATATAACCCAACTGAATGGGTTGAGGTCGAGTCCCAAGGGAGCGGTTCTTGAAAATTAATGGTTAAGTGCAAAAACTGCTAAAGTTAACCGTAGCGAAAAACATTATTGAGTATAAACATACTAAATCTAAAAGGGATGACGCAAGCGTCAATTATCAATGGGGGTTTGTAGTCAAGTAACAACTAAAAAACAGTAAAAATATAAGAAAATGAGATAGAGAGACGGGATTCTTGGGATGTGATAGGAATACGAGATAGACTAGACTATCGGTTACCTGCTTTTGATAGTAAATTGTTGAACATTTGTGACTAGGCTAGACTATAGTGGGGTAAATTCTCTCTCGAGCAACTTACCCCCAATCAACGAACACCGAGTTGCCGCTTTAAGAACAGCCTCCGCCTTAGCCCATTCACTCTCTCGAGCTGAATGTGTGGGAAAAGGACTAGGGTTCACTCTCTCGAGATGAACCCATGTTGACCCAATACCATCGGCTATCAATTTAGTAGCCTTAGTTTTACAACCTCTCTCTCGAGCAAGCCAAAAACACTAAGATGAAATTGTATTTGCAACTACAATTCCATTAAGTTCATACACAACTACAAAATAAAATCACATTTAAACAACAAATAAACCATCAATAAGCAAGACCCAGCAGATAATCTAACCCATATTCACAAAATCACACCCCAAGAATTGGGATTTTAGCTAGACATGAAAAAGAGATAAAAATCGATACCAAAAGGTGTTACCATCAAATGGGTACGATAAATAAAGTCTTTAAACACGTCAAGGATGAAGATTCTTGAAGACCCACTTCCAATTTCTTGGAGTTGAAACCCTTTGAATCTTCAAGGCTCAAGAACAATGTCTCCAAAAATGTAAAAACTGTTATATTCTAAAACTTAGTTCTCCAACAGCTTAATAATAAGCTACAGATTTAAGCGGGTATTTATAGTTGACAAAAAGTGTGCTGCGAAGGATCCACTCGGTGCAGTTAGTCAGGATCGCCGAACTACTCGGCAATCCGCCCTTTGGTCTGGTACCTTTCCTTTTAGCTTTTGCTTTCAGCATCTTCGCGTTCTGAATCATTGGGAGATATGGTGATGCTTCGTGAAACTGCTCGGCGATTCTCCGACTGCTCCCTTTCCTCGTAGACTTGACCTTTTTCTTCAGGGCTAAGCACAGTGGAACATTAGGAGAGGTTGTAGGCCTTTCTGCGACACGCCTAATGGATTAGGCGATCGTCATGCCGTCTTTTGTTCCTTCTTTCAGCCACTTTGTTCCTTTTTGCTCGATAGCGTCCATGCTTTATCTCTCAACTCAAATACCTGAAACTTAAGGATTTTCATCAGATATAGAGACAAAATATGCATTTGAGGACACTAATTCTATCAAAATATAGCCCTAAATGAGTCCAAATTGTGGACTCATCAACACCCCCAACTTAAACTTTTGCTTGTCCTCAAGCAAACTAGAGTTCAACTATTCAAAAAAGGTGTCTCAAACAGTGCTACACAAGAATCAATCATGAATGCACACAACAAGACTCACTTTACTCATGCAAAGATCAATTGTGCACTTAAAGATTCAAGTTGTGACTCACCATTATCAAAGAATCTCATGCTCACAATACTTGCTTAAAATGCAAGTTCATGCTCAACAAAAGTGTTCAAATGCCCTCACATAAAGAAAGATTCCATATTCACAATATGGTTCACAATTTAAAGTTTTGGAATCAAATGCAACGCTCACACTCAAAAAGAGGAACACAATGCATAATTTTGCCCATAGGTTTGCCCGTATTTTCCAATCGACATTTGTTTTAGCTTACTCAAGATCAAAAAGGTCTTTTCAAGGCTTGTAAATGGGGTTGAGTGCAAAGGTACGATCTTTTAGGCTCAGTGACTTTCATCCTCATGAAATGTGGTGCTCACAACACTTCCTTTCCTCTTCCTTCATCATTTTCTTTAGTGCTCATAAGTCATCCTATTATTCACTTTCCATGGATTGTTTGGGAACCCCATTTCTTTTGTACTTTTCAACTTTATTCCACAACTTTTCTTTTTCATTTTTTTTTATATGGAGGGGTTCCATTTTTCTCAACACCATGGGTTAAATGAGACTTTCCTTGCACTTCTTGACTCTCCCTTTTCTTTTCACCACACCCCCAACTTAGGCTTTTGGCCTAAGTTGGCTATTCAATCAACCATGATTCACGAAGATTAAGGGTAATGGGTCAAGAAAGGTCATGTTGTCATCAAGTTTCTTCCAAAGAAAGGTAAGGTTCAAGGGGTGTTCAAGAGAGGTTCACACACTCACAAGGTAGGCCACAAAAGAGGTATATGTCAAATTGGCTCACACTCTTCGAAGTTGCCTATGATCATATCAAAAGATAGCCTTACTTAGTCTAACGGACCAACGGGGCAAATTCTAGGTGTTGTCATGCATGGTTTATAGTAAGCTCATCACACAAGGCATTGACACTAAAGTCAAACAAGACTTCACACTTTCGCTAGTGTGCAACGATCATCACAAGAGACTCGATTTAATAATTGGCCAGTCACAACAAGATGCAAAGAGTTCACATATTGTCTATGCAACTTCACTTGGCCTCATCGTAGCCACACATTCATGTTTGTTCGATTAAGAGCACTATTCAAGTCATCGATATTGATCGGAACCGATACTCAAATTTGCGAAAGAATAGCCACATTCAACACAGAAGGGGTGGCAAATTTTTTCGGAAGGGTCAAACTCATTTTGCAATATAAAATACGGAGCCATAAGCTTAAATATCTACAAAAATGCAGTATTAACACAATTATAAATTTCAACCCAAATATATAAACAAAATAAATATGCACAAAGGTGGCCTCACCCCACCACAAAGAAAAATCATTTGTCCTTAAATGCGAATAAAAGTATCCAAAAGTAAAAGTAAGTAAGACAGAGAGGGAGGTAAAGAAAGGATCCTGTCTATGCAGTCTCTTCATCTGTCTGGGCCTCAGTGCCCGGTGTGGTACTTTGAATATGGGCATCAGTGCCCGGAGCACCTTCAGGAGGAATAGCAGTGCCAGATCCACTAGGAGTTGATGTGGACGTCTCAATCGGCAATGTCTGGATCACCGGCTGCACAACCGTCTCCATAAGATTTGGCAAATCTCTAAATATGCTCTCCTCTCAGATCTCTCTCATCTCATCATCATGTACCACTATCTGCTCTTCATCGGTCTCTGCATCCGACTCCTCATTTGTTGTGCCATCCCTCTATACTGCTCTGGTGGTAGCCGGAAGAATCCCCGAGGTCTCAGGAGCATCCTCGTCATCTGCACCCTGAATTAATGAAGTGAAGTCGATAGAATTCAAATAGTCTACGTCCTTCCTCAAATCTGCTATTTCGGCTTTCAAAGCTGAAACCTCGAATGTCTTCCCTGTTTACTCTCACAAGCAGTGACTCTAGTAGACAGATCATCAACAGAGACCCTAAGGGGAGTCAGTGCTGCCAAGATAACACTCTCAATCATCCTTGGGATGGATCTCTCCAATCGAGTTGCCCTCACATCCGCTGAATAGGCCAGATTCCCTATTTTCAGGATCATGGCCTGAGTAATCGTAATAGGCTGGGAGGAGGAGGAAGCACCTGGGACCTGTGAAGAAGAGGAAGAAACAGGTGTACCTGAAGGCCCAGAGGTCGGAGTAGGCGAATATGCCTCTGCATGTAACGTGTCAACATCAACATCCGGAGAAATATCTACTAGAACTGCTCTCCTCCCGTCAGCCTCCCATCGTATGTACTCGGCCTCAATACGCCGAATATCAGTGGAGGTTGAAGGGGTGACATCAATATCCCTCGCAGTGTCCCGAGGTACTCCAGCACGCCGGCACAACTCAGTGATCAGGACTGGGAATGGTAGAGAAGTCTACTTCTGTTTGGCTCTCATGGCCATCTCCTGTGAAATTAGAAATCCCAGATCGATGCGTCTCCTAGACATGATAGAGCCAAGGCAAGTTGCTTTCGGATGACGCAAAATGGACTCGTTCTGGGATGACATTATGGTGTTGCTGATAAAGCCAAACCAGAACCTAACAGAAATGCTCAGGTCCCTCTTCTCAATAGAAGCTCCTGCATCCATCCACCTCGGGGTGGTGTCAGAAATCAGAGGAGCCAACCAACCTTTCAAGTCATCTAGGGCCTGAGCAATGGGCAACCCCTCGTAAGGAAGTGCAAAGTGCAGCGGTCTATTCAAAACAATGTTAATATATTCACTGCCGTATGCAAATTCTTTGCCTCTGACCATGACCGACTTCACCGGTCTGAATTCGCTTGCCTTCTTCTTGATTTTGGGCACCAACTCCCCATAAGTTGTATAGAATTCCCGGACCCAGGAAGGAATGTAAGGGCCTCGGGGACTGGTGAACTACTCAAACTCATGGTAGTGGATGGTGTCCCTGACACCGGGGTACTTGCCCTCCAGGCCCTCTGTAGATAACAACTTCTCCTCTAGGATGGTCCGTACCCCATCACCTTTAAATTTGTTCAGCAGTCGAGGTGGAGGAGCGATAGGGAGTGCAAGGGTCACTAGAGGTGCTTGTGCTGACACTGAACCTGTTTCAGGAGGGGTGGCAGCTGAGGAAACTCTGGTGGATGAGGATTGAGATCTAGCCTGGTGTCTATTCCTTCAGTGAATCAGAATCTCCTCATCTTCTGGTTCAGAAAAATCAGCCCGGGTGTCAACAACTACTTTCCTAGCTATATGCTTCTTTCTTTTGCCTTTGTCTCCCGGTGGGAGTTCTTGCCTTCTCTTCTGTGGGAGATTTGATCCCCCTTCGTTTATATTAATGCCCTGTGCTATTTTCTTGGGTGGCATGGTTAGATTTGTACGTACCATATTTGCAAAAGATCGGGAGAGATTATGAGAAAATCAAACCTAAGCATAGAAAATCTATTGCAGACAGACTCGCCGAACCTCTTTGGCTAGATAGATCGGGCTCACCGAAGGGATTGGCTCAAAAATTATGGCAAGTCAGCGATGTGAAGGCCCTTTCGGTGAATTGCCGAATTACCTTCGGCGAGCAAGGGTTTTTCCGCCGAAAGTTACAGTGCGACAAGGGGTGCAGACAAAGGGCGATCAAGCATACTTTCGGCGACCTCAGGCTTCTCGCCGAAAGTTACAGACTCAAACATCACATATAGTATGAAATTAAAGGCGAGATGGGGTCATTAGGCGAACCGCCGAGTGGTTCGGCGAGCTCGACCCAGCTCGCCAAACGACCCAACGTGCCTATTTTTAATCTACCTTCTCGAATTCAACCCCGCAACCCCCGAAAACAAAATAAAAATATGCAATAGTTAAATTAGGCTCAGACCCATAGCACCCATCGCCTCTAAATACTCAGACTTCTTTCGATTTTGCCAAATTTGGCTATTTGACGACAATTGCCCTTAAGAAGGGTGTCACCCTTTCTATCATTGAGAAATATACGCCATTTAGCGCAAACATGAGCTATTTAGACTTCACCCAATCAATCTAAACAACATGCAAGCATAACCCAATAAAATTTCAATTATTTAAAACCACACAAATTACGGGCATTCGATGATCAAAGCAATACGGGCAAATTTTTTAAATTAAAATCGGCATTAAGACAATCTATTTCGATCAAGAGGCCCAACACACATCACTAAGATACAATCAGTGCAAATGAGTACAAAATTTTCAAAGGTAAACTCGGGGTTCGGAAACCAACCTTAGATACCGATTAAAATAGGATTGAAATGCTAGGCGGCAAAGAAATCCTAGTTCCGAGCAACAATCAACAACCAAAATACTAATGAAAAGCAAGAATATTGAGAATACTAACTTGGTGTGAGTTTGTGAAGTTTAAAAGCGAGGGAAAGTGAAGAGTTTTAAACTTTTAAAACCTTTGGCCGTATATAACCGTCCAGTTCGTGATCATTCGACGACAATAGTCGCGTCCGCAGACCCACTCGGCGAAGCGCCAAATGGTCACTTACCCCTCCGATTTCTACAGGACCTGCATTTTCTTGGGGATTAAGACAGCGGTCTTAGTTGTGGTCGCCGAACTGGTCGGCGACTCGCCGAGCTACTCTTGAGCGCACCGAGTTTTACAAGCTCTGAATTGTAATTGTGTGTAGCCAAATGGCGAATCAAGTCAGACACACCGACCTCTTCGGTGATACGTCGACTGGACCATTTGCTTGCCAATCTGCATTTTCCAAACACTTTCCGCATTTAAACCTGTACAACCATTACACCATTATTTACAAAAACAAAACTAAAGCATTTAAGGGTTTTGGGTTGCCTCCCAAACAACGTCTTAGTTAACGTCGTGGCACGACGCAAGTCAACACTCAAACCTCATTTTTGGGGTTAGCCATAGTATCACTAGGCAACCCCCTATTTTGCTGCGAGTTGAGAAGGGTCAATGCATGACCCATAAGGTTCTTGAGCAGTTGGACAAATCTAGAATGAGAACCAATCATTTGCTTCATCACTTTGATGCTCTCATTTATTTCTTCCAGCTCTCTATCCTGCCCAGTCACCTTGTGGAGAATGATTGAGAGCATTCCCTCAATGCGTTTAACCTCATTGTCCTTTGGCCTTCTTCACTCAGGATGTATTTATCCTTCCTTTTGCATTGGACTTCGATCTCCACCATCTTTTTGGCCAACTCATCCATCTGAGTCATTAGTGCAGCCAACATGAAGTCCTTTTCTACTTCTTGGTTCATTTCAGCTATTTGATCAAGCAGTTGGGCTGCTATCACATATGGCTGTTTTGCAATTCCACCTGGAATGAGTTGGTCGACCAACACCTTATTTCCGGGACCAAGACTTCTGTAGAAACAGTCAAGGAGGGTTATGTCGGGAATGTCATGATTTAGGCATTGAATTATCAGTTCTTTAAACCTTGCCCATGACTTATGGATCCGTTCACCTTCCAATTATTTGAAGGTTAGGATGCGATCCCGGAACATTATTACTTCTAATGGAGGAAACTCCATTAGCTCGCAAGTACTATTCGATATACTCACCTCCACTGCTTTAAAGTACCAACAAGCAAAACAAAACTAAAAATTAGGTAAGTAAACTACGATTAACAAAAACAAAATTCGTCTTAACCAAGAATTTTCACGTAACACCATTCCCCGGCAGCGGCGCCATTTTGATGTTTGTGTAATCAAGACACAACTTCCAATTCAAGTGTCTACGATCATACAATATTAATATAACCCAACCGATTGGGTTGGGGTCGAGTCCAAGAGAGCGGTTCCTGAAAATTAATAGTTAAGCGCAAAAAATGCTAAAGTTAACCATAGAGAAAAACATTATCGAGTATAAACATACTAAATCTAAAAGGGATGACGCAAGTGTCAATTATCAATGGGGGTTTGTAGTCAAGCAACAACTAAAAAACAATAAAAATATAAGAAAATGAGATACAGAGACAGGATTCTTGGAATGTGATAGGAATACGGGATAGACTAGACTATCGGGTACCTGCTTTTGATAGTAAATTGTTGAACATTTGTGACTAGGCTAGACTATAGTGGGGGTAAATTCTCTCTTGAGCAACTTACCTCGGATCAACTTAGTTTCTCTCGAACACCGAGTTGTCGCTTTAAGCACAACCTCCGCCTTAGCCCATTAACTCTCTCTCAAGCTGAATGTGTGGGAGAAGGACTAAGATTCACTCTCTCGAGCTAAACCCATGTCGACTCAATACCACCGGCTATCAATTTAGTAGCCTTAGTTTTACGACCTCTCTCTCGAGCAAGCCAAAAAACACTAAGTTGAAATCGGATTTGCAACTACAATTCCATTAAGTTCATACACAACTACTAAACGAAATCACATTTAAACAACAAATAAACCGTCAATAAGCAAGACCCAGCAAATAATCTAACCCATATTCACAAAATCACACCCCAAGAATTGGGGTTTTAGCTAGACATGAAAAAGAGATAAAAATCGATACCAAAAGGTGTTACCATCAAATGGGTACGATAAATAAAGTCTTTAAACACGTCAAGGATGAAGATTCTTGAAGACCCACTTCCAATTTCTTGGAGTTGAAACCCTTTGAATCTTCAAGGCTCAAGAACAATTCTCCAAAAATGTAAAAACTGTTCTATTCTAAAACGTAGTTCTCCAACAACTTAATAATAAGCTACAGATTTAAGCAAGTATTTATAGCTGTCAAAATGTGTGCTGCGAAGGATCCACTCGGCGCAGTTAGTCAGGATCGCCGAACTACTCGGCGATCCACCCTTTGATCTGGTACCTCCCGTTTTTAGCTTTTACCTTTAGCATCTTCGTGTTCTGAATCATTGGGAGATATGGTGATGCTTCGCGAAACTGCTCGGCGATTTGCCGACTGCTCCCTTTCCTCGTAGACTTGACCTTTTTCTTCAGGACTAAGCACACTAGAACATTAGGCTAGGTTGTAGGCCTTTCGGTGACACGCCTAATGGATTAGGCGATCGTCAGGCCGTCTTTCAGCCACTTTGTTCCATTTTGCTCGATAGCGTCCATGCTTTGTCTCTCAACTCAAATACGTGAAACTTAAGGATTTTCATCAGATATAGAGACAAAATATGCATTTGAGGACACTAATTCTATCAAAATATAGCCCTAAATGAGTCCAAATTGTGGAGTCATCACAAGGTTTTATGAAGTGTTATGCCATAGTGCTCTTTCTAAAGCACCCACCTCATTACTATGAACATATTGATTATTTGCTCTTTTTCTTCTTCAAGAAGTTTTATCTTTCGAATCAATTAATCTATCACGCTTCAGGTGTGTCATAAATTATGTTCTTTAAAGATTTTTCATTAGAGCATTTATAACTGAATTATAACATAGGGTCAACGAATGCGTCTGCCAATTGACTTAAATTATCTCTTTAATGAGGATCATACCAATGATAATTCATTATATATAACTTATTTTCCAGTTGCTTATCTCCCCCGAATGTTTCTCTAACATTCACCCAACCTTATTTGGGGAGTCATCTTTGTGCATTGCGTAATAGTGGAGCAATGGAATAATATACCACACATTTAAATTTCTAGATGAGAATTATTTGATTCTTGACCCTGAACCAATTGTGATGGGGGAATCTTGTTGACCTGATAAGTATAAGCGTTGTTACACTTACAATAACACATCTCATACCAAATTTCTTTTGGGAGTTTTGTTCTCATAACCAATGGTTTAGTTATAATTGGAGGCATATAATTTCCACTTGGATATAAACCAACATCATCAATATAATTTTATAATTTGAAATGTGCTCTTGATTTAACAATTCGAGCAAACAATCTTTTGTAAAAATTAAATTGCAAGTTGATAATAAAGCACATGTGACCATAATATAGATGCATCTATAATAATAAATGGTCCACATGGCGGGTGAACGGATCCATATTCACCTTTTTATACATTTCAAAATATTTGGAGATACAATCTCAACCTTTGCTAGTGCAATGATAATTTTATCATGAGAACAAACATTACAAGAGAATTCTTGAAGAATTTATATTTCTTCAATATATATATATATATATAAAACCACATGAATTCTCAATTATTTTCATATCATATCATATTTGAACCGATATTTATTTAATAAACTTCTATTATTTTGCATGTGATTCCATCATCATGCCCATATTTAGTTACCACAAACAACATGAAAATATTGGTAATCTTTCAAGTAAATATTTATAACTTACTTTGATTATATGAAGATGTTAAATCTTTCCATATTTTATATTACATTATAATTTCTTTTTGGTATTTCTTTGAAACTTAAGAAGTTTTTTTCGAGGCTTACTACAATTTCAATATCACAAGCAATTTTATTTCTTTGGGTAGTAGCACATTGGTTCACCAAAGCTCACAATTAACACTAGATACTACCACATGTTTCATAACATTATTTGTGTGGTTGACATCTCTTTCAAGGAGAAATTTATATCGTTATTGTCATGGTCAAAATCATTACAAGCAAAACTTGTTTCTTGATTTACTTTTGTCATTAGTATCTCCTCCCTTTTTATTTAATATCTGACAAAATAATTTTGACGTACATAAATATATAACTAATGTTAAATTTTTGTGGCCAGGAATTATTTTCTTCTTTTGCCCTTTCGGAAGTTCATAATAAAACATATCACAATATTTGTGATGTACTAAAAATACTTGACCAGTGACCATTTATACCAAAATAAAATTTCTTGATTTCTCTCTAATCTCCCATAGGGGCGAGTTGTGGTATTTATTAAATCAACATGAGTATGTCCTTATTTATAGTTTTCATCATCTCTTGCACATTCACTTTCAAGAATGGTCCAGTTTTCATGATACTTATCACAAGTCACATTCTCTTCAAGGAATTGACTATAATCATATATACATACTTCATAATTATTCTTTTCATTAGAAGTTCATTGCCATGCTTTGAAATTTATAATATTTATATGACATATCTCGACATCACCTTTGAAAGGTCAAGTGCACCTTCACGTTATATTTCTTTATTTTGATGGAGGATTTATAAATCAAATTAGTTTGCACGGTATTCACATGCCCAATACTTTTCATACCAAATTTGATGACACAAATTATCTTCACTCTTTGAAGGACCATTTTGAGAACTCAAAATGTTCTTTCTTTTATAAGTAACACAATGATGACTATATGTTTTGTCCTTTGACACACTCATATTTATTTATACAATCGCAATAGTGATTTTGTCATCTTTCAAATTTATCATGTATTGCTACCACATTCATTTTAGAGAATGGAGAAAAATTATGTGTTTGCTCATTCAAATTTATCGCGTGCCCAATAATTTTTCATCAAGAGCGCATTAGTTTGCTCATTCATCATTATATCAATAATATATTGCATTGGAATTTGAACCAAATGCTTTTTCTATAAGAAGGCTTGTTAGCCATATTTAGTGGGACTTGAACCCAAAATCTTATCATCATGGTGCATCGAGACTTTAAACGACGTCTTGCCCTTTTGGTGAGATGAAACTTGAATCCACTGTCTTAACCTCAATCAATGACATTATATACAGTCCAAAATAAAATTCACCCTTTAGCCTTTAAAATATCGCGACTTTGTTATTAATAGCACTAATAAGTTTAGTCATAATAACACTTCAAAAGATCATATGTAAATTATTATCATTGCTAAACAAAACAAAGTTGATCCTCATAGGTGGCTCCGAATACTAGTTTTCAACTTAAAAGTTTTATGAATAATTCACTTATTGAAAGATCAATAAATTAATTTTGGCATAATACATAAACATGACCCTTAACTTGACGTCAGCTAGCAACTTTGACCTTTAACTTTGGATGTGCACAAGTAGGCACTTAAACTTGTATAAAATTGAACAAATAGACACATTCGTCCTACACGGCACCCTACATGGAAATGTTGTGTCCTACGTGGTGTCCTACATGTATTATGCCATGTAGGACATGTGTGCCTACTTATTCAATTTTATACAAGTTTAAGTGTCTACTCTTGCATACTCAAAGTTGGAGGGCATAGTTGTCCGCTGAAACCATGTTAAGGGTCATGTTTATGTATTATGCCTATAATTTTCAACATTAACTTCATTTATTTCTAGTTAAGAAAATTTCTTTCTTCAATTGTAATTCGAAGATAAAGCAACTAGAGGTAAACACTAACCATCACAATAAATAAAATGATACCTCAAAATTCAAAAATTAAATAAAACCTTGATAAATGGACATAATAAAGTCTATATGTCAAATTGTCTCAACGACATGTAGGTTATATGTTATCATATATTTTATAGATTCCAGAAATTAACATACTCTTTTTGTAGATACATACAAATCAAAATTAATGTAATTATTATTATGAAGGAAGCTTACCATAAAGAAAAAATATACCATTGACTTACCATTGGCAAATTTGTTAATTGCCAACCTAAATGACATATCATTGCCTCTTCAAGAATCCTTCATGACAAAAAAATGCTTTTGATGATTCCAAAAGAAAATAAAATACTCCTCAAATATCAATTTGCTTACCTTTTTAAAGCAACTATAAAACAAGTTATGTTAGTACATATAACAACTTATAATAATTCAAGAAGTAAATGATTAGCTAGTGAAAGATAAACAAGTGTAAAAATAATCAATGATGCTGATCAAAGTTAATGTAAGTCAGCATAAGAAATTTGAATACCTTTTTTTATTTTTTATTTTGATATGCATTCCTTAAATTAACTACATATATCTCATTTAAAAGTAACTATGTATTACTAGGTGATACCACAACAAGATATCAACCAAATTAAAAATTTATGTTATGCACGTTTACTCTTCTAATGATTTCGGTGAGTTCAATTCTTCCAACAAGGTTATCAATTAAGTATGTACTAATTATACTTTTAATATTTAGCTCGAAAATCCATGATACATTAACGATAATTACATTAGATACATCAAATTTAGACTATCAAGTATTAGTAGACTTATACAACAAAATAGAATATACTCTATACTATTTATGTTTGGGCTAATACACTATCGTAGATGATGAGACGCGTGTTGATAACGTGTTATAAAATAAAAACAGAATACCAAAATCATATGAAGAGAGCAAAGGAAAATAGAAAGTAGAAATAAGAGTAGTAACTATTTTTGGGTGTATCTTTTCATTATCATTTCAATGCCCTTTTATAGGTAATATAGCATGGAGTAGTCATATTGATAGATTTAAACAATATTTTGGTACAAGATTTGTGTACATTTGATTGTTGCAATGAATGAATTTCACGAACGGAATGACTTGCTCCATATCCTTCTTTATATCACTAGGAAACAAAGATAGTGCTTCACAAACTAAATACCCATTTTGTTGGATGCCTTTTTCTTAGAAGCAGATGTCACATTTTTGTAACATCCCAAAATTTTTTAAGATAAGATTTGAGCCATTCTTTATTTGTGAATAAGATTTCACCGAGTGATTCTAAATTTTCTTAGATGTTAAGGTCACTAAAATTCTCTAGCATAAAGTTGAGTTGAAAACTTTCCTTCCAATTGAGTTTCAGAATGAGATTTTTCTTGGGTCAATTTCAAACGACTATATCTCTTAGAATATAAAGAGTTACGTGGACTATAAGCTATCAAATTAAAGGTATTTGAATCTTCTTTCCAACACCACCAATTTTGCAATAATCCGAGTTTTGAGGAAAAAGTTATGACCATTTTAGTAACTTGTTACAGTGTAGTGACGAATTAGCTGACAGGAAAACATTAAAAAGGATCGATTTTGTCTTTTACCTCTAAGAAAACCCTAAACCAATTTCTTAACTAATTAAAGACCCAAAACAATATGATTTTCATCTTTTAATTCATTATTCTCTTCTCTCTCAAACCCTAAGGCAAAACCCTAAGGAAAATCAAAGTAGAATACTCCATTCAAGATTCTTTCCATCTTTTTCATGATTCTTCTTCAAAGTAAGTCTTTCTCCAAGAATTCCATTCTTTCCAACTCAAATTCCTCCATAAAATTATGAATCACTAATGAAAATCATAATTCTTGGCCATAGAGATTTTAAGAAACTAATTCAAGAATCTCAAGAAAGGTTTTCTTGATTGTTCTCCTTCAAGCTAGGGTTTCAAGGCTTCTAATCAAGTTTTTCTTCAAGATTCTTCAAGAACCTTGTTCTTCCAGGTATGTAAGGCTATCATAGTATTGTACTAGTTCGTCCTCATGCCCTACATCGACTTTCAAATCAGTAAAAGAGAAATCTAGGATTCTACCCCTAGATTTGAGTATTCATGAAATTAGTTGATTTTAAGTTCTCGAGTTCCTGATTCTTTTTGAAATTCTATTCCTAATTATTGAATTTCTATATATTTTTGAGATCCTTGAGTTGATTTGTTCATGTCTATAATTCAACATGAACCCTATTTTGAGTTATAAATCTTGAGAAGCTTTTTAAAGCCAACACTTGAGTTTTAAACTGAGTTTTTGAGGAAGTAAAGATGAGTTTTGAGAAAGAGTTTATTTAAAACATGATTAGTATGGCAGTCGAGTATGCCATCAATAAAA
Organism: Solanum acaule; assembly: GCA_036250505.1. Taxonomy (NCBI): domain Eukaryota; kingdom Viridiplantae; phylum Streptophyta; class Magnoliopsida; order Solanales; family Solanaceae; genus Solanum; species Solanum acaule. The sequence goes on along the minus strand of JAJOOR010005411.1, from coordinate 22,485 downwards.
ATAGCAGTATGGTATCTAGATATGCCATCAATGTTTATGCAGTATGACTTTTCGAGTCATCAATGATCATATCACAATATGATTTTGATATATTTTGAGAAAGAGTTTTCAAATATGAATTGAGTAAGAGTATAAAGGAACTAAGTATTCCCAAAGGTATCAATTTTTACATTGAGAAAAGAGAAACTTTGATTTCTAAATGAGTTAATGAGTTCAGAGATATTTCTAAGCAGTTACCTCTTTTAAGAGGATAGTTTGAGCAATTATCTCAAACCAGAGGAAGAGTATGTTTTTAAACATTGAGCATGAGTATGTATTATTGGGATTAGTATGGATCACCGATATGGGGATGAGTTCAGACAACTCAAATCCTCATAAACCATGTATGTCAACATGGGTAAAGGATCATACTTTTTAGATGAATCCTTAGTGCCTTTGGGCAGAGCTTAGTGGATCCACTTAGTTGATGTGTTCTATACCCTGGCAAGGTATAAGACAGTTTTGGCAGTGTGGGCGAGACGTTGTATCATCACGTATCTGATAGTGATGGTTGATGGTTAGAGAATCTACCAATAGAGTTAAAGTGTATTTTTATATATCACTTATTATGTTGAGTTCAAAGATGAGAAAGTATTTTGTAAAGCTTTAAATGATTTAACTCTTTTATTTCTTTACATTCAGCTTGAGTACATTGTTGTCTATTGCAGTCCTTTCTTTCAGTTATTTGTTATTCAACTATATTATATGCTCGTACATTCAATGTATTGATGTCATTCTACCTACATATTTTAATGATGCAGATACATGTTCTTAGGATCCTCAACAAGAGTATGTTGAGATCACTTCATCTGCTCGTCAACTTTTGAGTGAGGTCTCCTTACTTCCGGAGGACTCCAATTTTATGAGTTGTTAATATTAGTAGCATTTTGAATAGTCGCGGGTCTTGTCCTAACACTCGTCTATATATAGTAGAGGCTTCATAGATAGACAGTTTTGGAGAGTCTTTCAATTTCAGATATTTTATTTAAAACTTATTTTTCATACTTAGTATATTCAGCGAAGTTTTGAGATTCAATAAACTATTTTTAAACGTTTCTTTCAGTTTGATGCTTATGAATGCTCGAGTTATTCTTCCGCTTGTAGTCAGCCAGGATGAGGGTTTGCTTGGGGACCAGTAATGGTTCTCAAGTGCCGGCCACGTCCAGGGTGTAGGCTCAGGTCGTGACAATTTTTATTGAGCTTTCTGTTTTGTTTTTGTTTTTAATCTCTTTTATGAAGAGCGCAAAACATATATTTAAAAAAATAATTATTTACGTTGGAGAAATTACTATGTAACTGTTCCTTCCCCTATTTTAAATTCAGTTATCCATTTTACAGACAACAACTTCAGGTCACGTCGGGTCAGATCGGTCCACATGGGTGGTCCATGACCTAAAACTTATATCTCCCACTTTGCACACGGTGGACAAGACTCAAACCAAAACCACATCAACTAGACACACAATTCATACGACAAATAGTTTATGCGACTTGTGAGCATCAAACTTACCTTTAAGGTTTTATAAGCCCCACATAGGAATGCAATCACATGTGGAAGGAATTCACTACTTATATGAGAATATTAGTACTCACAATACCCCAGACTTCATTCACTACTTCACTAGTTATTTATTCCATCCCTCATCCTCTTAAAGAGGTTAAATCGAGTTCATGTTTAGTTTTATACACACAATTACACTCAATACCAATTTGGTTAGTGTAATAGACGACTTGTGTATATAAGTTTATTATTCAATTAATTGTCTTTCCTTTCTACTCGAATCTATCTATTCCTATTCAATTGCTTTCCTAGATATGCATTGCATTGACGAATCATTCATGAATATTAGTAACATGCAAAAGTAGCAGCATCGATTGAAACTTCAAGAAACAACAAAAGGTCAAATGGCATTTCATTGAAAATTCATTTTAACTTTTTAAGGTCTCACACAATGAAGAAGCAAGGAACATTATTTCATTGACACATTGATCGCTTGACTCACGTGGTATAAAACACGTGCTACGATGTTTGCACCTTATACTGGTGTATGCAACTCATTCTTTCAATTATACAACACGTACAGACCTTAGTCTAAACACCTCCAAGTGTTTAACCGTAGTTTCTCTCTTCACTGATCCTTAAACTCATTTTCTTAGAGAAAACCTTGTTTGGCTCACAAAACAAGTCATAATATGGTGGTGAAACTTATCTCTTCAGGTTCCTCGACGTAAGAGGCGATTGCTCGTGTGAGAGAGCTAATCTCATGACTTGTTCGACACACTTTATTTCTTATAAAATATCACATGCATATTATATTTGAATATAAATCCAACAATATTATATAGAAGAGAATATTATAACTATTAAGTTACTTTACAATACTGGAATATCATCAAATGCTACACAAACCTAGAGTCTTAACATGCTTTTCAAACAAGTCTCTAGAGATGACCTTCTTAAAAGGGTCAACTATCATTTCACGTGTTGGAATGTATTATAAAGTTATTTCTCTACTTGCCACTACATTCTCACAAAGTTATATTTGATGTCAATATGTTTGGTCTTGCTGTGATACTTAAGATCTTTCGTGTCACGCCCCGAGCCTACACCCTGGATGTGACTGACACTCGATGACCATTGCTGGCCCCAAGCGAACACTTGGCCTGACACAACTCTCAGTGGAAGACTTACTCAAGTGAAATAGAATCACACAAACAACTCAACTCATAAATAAAGTAGTTAACTCAAAATACTCAAATGAACATAAATGTTCAACTCACAGTCTTTAAAACAATAACAAGAGAAATGAAAGAAAGACTCCTCAAATACTACTTTCTATATATGAAGCCTCTAATACTCTGAGTGATGTCGGGATAAGACCCCCGATCATCCTAGCAAAACTGAAATAGATGAAAATAAAAAAAAGATCCTCCAAAAGCAAAGAGGCTCACCAAAGCTAACTCGAACTGCTATGGTATCAACAAAGCGCCTGCATGTATCTGCATCATGAAATGATGCAGCCCAAATGACATCAATGCATTGAATGTACGAGCATGTAAGGGGAAATACTCGACTTAACATAAAAGCTTGAACTTGGAAAGAAGGAAACATACTCACCTCAACTCTACTCAACTCAACCTCAACTCATGGATACTCAACTCAATGCAGTATAAAAACAACAATAAAGATGCAGTTTATATAAAGCATTTAAAACAATATATAACAACTCAATGTATTTAAAAATATAATAATAACTCAACTTGTATGTAAAGATACAAAATAACTCAATTTGGGAGATTCTCTAACCGACAACCATCACTATGAGCTATATGATGATACAATGTCTCGCCCACGCTGCTAGAACTATCTTATACCTTCTTGGAGTATAAGACATCCTCAACTAAGTGGATCCACTAAGCTATGCTTAAAAAGCAATAAGAAATCATCTAAAAAGTATGACCCTTTATACCCATGTTGGCTACATGGTTTATGAGGACTTTGAGGTGTATAAACTCGTTCCCATATCGGTGCTCAATACTACTCTAAAAAATATTCTCAGCTCATACGTTTAAAAACATTTTCTCATTCTCAAGCTTCGAGATTATTACTCAAAAGGCTCTCTTAAAAGAGATTATACTCAAAAACTCCTCATGAACTCATTTGGAAATAGATGTTTTTGCTCTTTTTAAATGTCAAAACATTTACTCTTGGGAATACTTAGTTCCCATAAATTCATTTTGAACCAAGTTTGTCATCCCCCTGAGCATACACGCTGGACGTGGCCGACACTCGAGAACCATTGATGACCTCAAGCGAACCCTTGGCCTGGCTCAACTCGCAGTGGAAGACTAACTCAAGTGAAATAGAATCACACAATCAACTCAACTCATAAATAAAGTAGTTAACTTAAAATACTCAAATGAACATAAGTGTTCAACTCGCAGTCTTTAAAACATTAACAAAAGAAATGAAAGAAAGACTCCTCAAATACTACTGTCTATCTATGAAGCCTCTAATACTCTGAGGGATGTCGGGACAAGATCCCGATCATCCTAATAAATCTAAAATAGATGAAAATAAAAAAATGGATCCTCCGGAAGCAAGGAGGCTAACCAAATCTAACTCGAACTGCTATGGTATCAACGAAGTGCCTGTTGATGACCCTGATCTCCTGTACGTGCATCATGAAACGATGCAGGACAAATGACATCAGTACATTGAATGTACGAGCGTGTAAGGGGAAATACCGAACATAACATAAAAGCTTGAACTTTTAAAGAAGGAAACATACTCACCTCAACTATACTCAACTCAATGCAGTATAAAAACAACAATAAATATGCAGTTTATATAAATCATTTAAAATAATATATAACAACTCAATGTATTTAAAAATACAATAATAACTCAGTTTGTATGCAAAGATACAAAATAACTCAATTTGGGAGATTCTCTAACCGACAACCATCACTATGAGCTATGTGATGATACATCATCTTGCCCATGCTGCCAAAACTGTCCTATACCTTTTCGAAGTATAAGACATCCTCAACTAAGTGGATCCACTAAGCTATGCTTAAAAACCAATAAGGAATCATTTAAAAAGTATGACCCGTTCTACCCACGTTGACTACGTGGTTTTTGAGGATTTTGAGTTCTATGAACTCGTTCCCATATCGGTGCTTAATACTACTCCCAAAACTATACTCAACTCATACCTTTAAAAATATTTCCTCATCCTCAAGCTTTGAGATTATTACTCAAAAGGTCCTCTCAAAAGAGACTATACTCAAAAACTCCTCATGAACTCATTTTGAAATGGATGTTTCCGCTCCTTTTAAATGTAAAAACAATTACTCTTGAGAATACTTAGTTCCCATATATTCAATTTGAACCAAGTTTGTAACGCCCCGATCCTACACCTTAGACGTGGCCGCCACTCCAGAACCATTGCTGGCCCCAAGCGAACCCTTGGCCTGGCTCAACTTTCAGCGCAAGACTTACTCAAGTGAAATAGAATCACACAAACAACTCAACTCATAAATAAAGTAGTTAACTCAAAATACTCAAATGAACATAAGTGTTCAACTCACCGTCTTTAAAACATTAATAAGAGAAATGAAAGAAAGACTCCTCAAATACTATTGTCTATTTATGAAGCCTCTAATACTATGAGGGATGTCGGGACAAGACCCCCTATCATCCTAACAAAACTGATATAGATGAAAATTAAAAAAGGGATCCTTCAGAAGTAAGAAGGCTCACCAAAGCTAACTTGAACTGCTATGTTATCAACGAAGCACCTGTTGATGACCCTGATCTCCTGTATCTGCATCATGAAATGATGCAGGACAAATGGCATCAGTACATTGAATGTACGAACATGTAAGGGGAAATATTGAACATTATATAAAAGCTTGAACTTGGAAAGAAGGAAACATACTCATCTCAACTCTTCTCAACTCATGGATACTAAACTCAATGTAGTATAAAAACAACAATAAAGATGCAATTTATATAAAGCATTTAAAACAATATATAACAACTTAATGTATTTAAAAATACAATAATAACTCAGTTTGTATGCAAAGATACAAAATAACTCAATTTGGGAGTTTCTCTAACCAACAACCATCACTATGAGCTATGTGATGATACAACGTCTCGCCCACGCTGCCAGAATTGTCCTATACCTTTCCGGAGTATAAGACATCCTTAACTAAGTGGATCCACTAAGTTAGGATTAAAAAGCAATAAGGAATCATCTAAAAAGTATGACCCTTTCTACCTGCATTGGCTATATGGTTTATGAGGACGTTGAGTTGTATGGACTTGTCCCCATATCGGTGCTCAATACTACTCCCAAAAATATTCTCAGCTCATATGGTTAAAAAAATTTGCTCATCCTCAAGCTTTGAGATTATTACTTAAAAGGTTCTCTTAAAAGAGATTATACTCAAAAACTCCTCATGAACTCATTTGGAAATCGATGTTTCCGCTCCTTTTAAATGTAAAAACATTTACTCTTGGGAATACTTAGTTCCCATATACTCATTTTGAAAAATAAAACTCAACTCTCCTCATCCTCAAACTCAAGTACTCAAGTCTTAAAACAAATTTTAAAAAAAAGATTGTAAAAGACTTCTCAAAATGACTCGAAAGAACTCTCAATACTTTGCCCTTAACTCTACCTTGAATTTTAATTATGAATTCAAGGGTTATGATTCATGTTATGAAGTATATCTCAATTTTTAGATGTAGTTTAGAGTAGTTAGAATCATAAAGGAGTAAAGTTACACCTTAAAAGAACTCAGACGGGTCAAACGATGGAAAACACGATGGAGCAGGTGAGCCTGGCGCACTGAGTGGCGTGGGGCGCCAGCCCTCAAACTTCTGAGGGTCACTTCTGGCGCATTGCTGGCGTGGCGCGCCAGCCCCTGCCTGAAAAACACGACGAATTTTGTTCTCTCGTTTTCTGACCCTAATTCGCCTAGAATCGAATGGTTTCTTCCCAACCCTCTTAGATTCATTTATTCAACTTATTTACATGAAAATCTACTCGAAAAACCTCAAGAATAATTCTTATTAACAAGGTCCTCGCCTCAAGAACTCAACCAAACATCAAAATTCAAGAACGAAGAACAACATCTCAAGAATTTCATCAAGAACCTCAATATACTCAATCTCATGGATGAATTCGATAATGTAAATCATGATTGGTGTGTGGGTGAACGAACCCATCACTATGGAAGCTTACATGCCTTAATTTGGCATAATTCCTCGACAACTCTCACGAATTTTGACGAACGCCTTGAACCTCTTCTCTTTTCTCCTCTTGAACTCCTCTCAACACCCTAAGCGTATTTAGGATTGTGAAAACTGACCCAAATCAGTTTATACCCCTAAAATATTACTAAAATGTGGGTTAAGGAAAAGACCAAAATACCCCTCATTAATCTGGGTAACTTTCCTGAACTGGACATACTGACTTCAAACGGGAATATCTCCCTCACCCGAACTCGAAATTTAAAAAACTTGGTGGCGTTGGAAAGATGATTCAAATACCTTTCATTTGATATCTTATGGGCCACCTAATTCATCTTGTACTGAAAGTTTTGGTCATTTGAAGTTGACCCAAAATTCACAACTTAAGCATAAGTTAAAAAATTCTAAATTTGGCTCTTTCCAAATTAGTTCTTTCTAAGGCGGGATGTTACATTTCGTGTATGCGATAGCCTCTTTACTATCACAATATAGATACATGGGACCCTTAGAATTCTTTACAATACTCAAATGCTCAAAAAATCTCTTTAACTTAACAACTTCTTGTACTGCATATGCACAAGCCACAAATTCAGATTTCATAGTTGAAAGAGCTGTGCAACTTTACTTTTTGCTTTTTCATGAAATAGCACCACCAAGTAGTAAGAAAGCATAATCAAATGTTGATTTTCTATTATTTCGGTCACCAGCCCAATCGGCATCTGTATAACCTCTGATGAATAAATCAGATCCACTATAACAAGTGTATGATCCGCAATTTCCTTCAAGTATTGAAATATTCTCTTTACTTCTTTCCAATGATCTCTTCCAGGATTGGATTGATACCTTCTAACCAGACTCACGACATAACAAATGTCTGAGCGATTACACATCTTAACATACATCAAACTCCCAACAACACTAGAATAAGGGACTCGAGAAATGTCTTCCTTTTTTTTTTTTTTCAGTCTTTGGACACATTTCAAGGCTTAAAGTTTCACTCCTTGTTACATGAGTATCCATGACAACTATTCATTCAAAAATGTTCCAATATTTTCTTTATACAAGTTTCTTGAGATAAACTCAAAAATTTCTTGGAACGATCCCTTTTGATCTCAACACCCAATATATAGTATGCTACACCCATTTCTTTCACATCAAATAATTTTGAAAGTCATGACTTAACAGTTTTTACATACTCCAAATAATTTCTAGCTAATTAAAATTTCATATATGTAGAGAGAAAGAATTACAAAATTTCTATTGGATTTTTCACATAGATGCATGGTCTTCATCGATCATGGTGAAATCAAATGACATCACCTCCTTATGAAATCTTAGGTACCACTGACTTGAAGATTGTTTTAGGCCATAATTTGATCTTTTTAATTTACAAACTTTCTTTTCTTGGCCTTTAACAACGAAAGCTACTGGTTGTTCCATGTAGATTTCCTCATTTAATTCTCCATTGAGAAAAGCGGTCTTCACATCCATTTGGTGTAATTCTGGATCTAAACGTGCATATTAGCTAAAAGTAATCATATGGAGGTAAACTTCACAATTAGTGAAAAAGTTTCCTCATAGTCTATTCAAACTTCTTTAGTAAAACCTTTTACCACAAATCGTTCTTTGTGTTTTTCTATTGACCCATCCGATTTACATTGAACTTTTAGAATCCATTTATTTCCAATAGCTTTACGTTCCTTAGGAAGGTCAACTAGATCCCAAACTTTGTTAGTTTTCATGGACTCTAATTCTTCTTTCATCGCTTTTAACCATTCATCCATTTTAGGGCTTGATAAGGCATCAGTTACAAAATTAGGTTCATCCAATTCTGTAAGAGATACCAAAAAAATTATAATCCTCAATCTCATAAGATCATTTAGGTACACCTTGTACTCTTACGTATTTGAAGTTCAGATTCCTCAATAGGATTTTGGGATTCATAACTCTAACTTGGACCAAAAATCATTTCTTGATCCATTGAATTATCAAGTATGTCTGAAGAAATTATATGATCTTCTGAATTCAATATGTCTTATAGAGGCTCACCTTCATCAATTTCATACTTTTTGGGAAAATCATTTTCTAAAAATCTGACATCTCGTGATACAATTTCAACAATACTTCCATCCTCCAATTCCTCAATGAACATATATCTTTTGGAGTGTTCTGAGTATTTTATAAAGATAGATTTCTTTCCTTTCGGAATTAGTTTACCAAACTCACCAAGACGATCTTTGATATATGTAGCACAACCTAAAGTCGTAGATCATTTAGGTTTATTTTATGACCAGGTCAAAGTTCATAAGGATTCGAAGATACTAATTTAAAATGCCTTATTCAATATATAAGACACAGTCAATAATGCATCTCCTAGAAAGAGATAGACAAATTTATCTACACCATTATTGACCTAGTCATGTCCAATAATGTTCTATTCCTTTTTCAGCTACACCATTTTGTTGAGGTGTATAAGAAGTAGTTAATTGTATGATAATACCCTTTTCAGTACATAATTATTCAAATTATTTTGACAAATATTCACGTCCTCGATCGGTTCTTAAAGCCTTTATGCTTTTATCTAATTGATTTTCAACTTCATTCATATATCTTTTAAAGCACTCAAGTGCTTCAGATTTATGAGAAATCAAATAGACATAACCAAATCGCGTGAAATCATCAGTAAATGTAATTAAGTATGTAGCACATGACCTTGCCCTCACATTCATTGGCCTAAAAACATCAGAATGAATTAATTGAAGTGGAAACTCAACTCTTTTAGCCTTCCCAAATGGTTTACGTGTAATCTTTCCAACAAGATAATTTTCACAAGTTGGCATATCAATTTTGGTGAAAGAACCTAAATGCCCTTCTTTTGCCAACCTATTCATTCGATCTTACCTTATATGACCTAATCTTGCATTCCATGTAATAACATCAATATCATTGTTACTTGAATAACATGTCAATACACAACGATCAACATAATAGCCCTAAGTCAAAGGATAACAATCTAAAATGATAAAACGATCATAACGAAGTCTAAAACCATATAAAAAATTATCTATAGCTATTCTAACACCATTACGACTAAAAATTAAATCAAAACCAACGTCTAAAAGAACAGACACAAGAACTAAGTTTTGTCGAATCTCTGGAGCACATAGGACGTCATGCAACATCAAAGAACGACCACCACGCAAGTCCACTTTGCAACTGCCTATCCCTTTGACTTCTAGTTTGACATTATTTCCTACGTAGATCCACCTTGATTTAGATGAAACTTGACAAAACTCCACAAACGCTTCTTGATCTTGACTCACGTGGTCGATGGATCCTGAGTCTACAGTTTACATATGATAAGATTCAGTTAGTAAAGAAGTGCTGAAAACATCTATAGCACTTAAAGATGCATTTAGAAATGCTACATTTTTTTGGCTCAGTACATTCATAAGCAAAATGCCCCAGCACTTGACAATTGTAGCACTTCATTCTACTCTTGTCTCTCCTTTTGAAAAATCTTTTTCCTTTCTTGGAATTTGACTTATTTTCCTTAGAGGGTCTTTCTCCACTTTTTGTGTCTTTCTCATTTCTTTTCCAATTTTTCTTGCGCTTGAATCTGGAAAGATTTTGTACCCCTTGACTCTGTCACAAAGGTATTGGAAGCAACTTTAGTAGCACCAAGACACTCATCTTCAAGTTTAACATGGTGGGTAATATCAGAAAAAGTTTTGATGCTATCATTATGGGTCAAGTTAACCTTCAAATGTTTTCAATTATTGCGAAGAAACTGAATCACTGCTTGAACTTATTGCTCATCTAAAAGAACATGAACAATACTCTTGAGTTGAGTTATCATGTTTGACATTACCCTAAGGTGTTGTTTGATATTTTGATCATGACGCTTTTTGTAAGTGTCAAATTTGATATTCAACTGTCGGAGGCGGATTACAGACGTACCCCCATACGTTCCTAGCAGATGTGCCCACATAACATGAGCAGTAGTAAATTCCTCACATTCATGTATGAGGTCATCAACCATAGAACTAACTATTATTCCATGTGCAGTGGAATTGACTTTTTTTCCAAGCTTTGTAAGCTATAATATCCTTATGTGTTGTGCAGAGTTACCCTCTTCTGGTTGATTCAAAACATGATTTATACCTTCTAGAGTATTTTTCTTTTCTAGTACATATAATATTTTACGACTCCAAATGTAGAAATTGTCACTGTTGAATTTTTCAGCAATAATATTTTTTGATGCGATGTCTGTTACGAGATATAATAAGGCAAAACTTTCTAATCAATTATACATGTAGTATACACATTCAAGCAAATCAATTCTCATAAAGGTTTCATATTTAATGTAAAATCGAAAAGACACTTAAGCATCCAATCATCATCTACGAACAAAATATTTAACCAAAATTTGAAAATAATTTCTTGATGTGTACACTAATATATATTAAAGACTTTAATAACAAGTATTTTTTAAGTCTAATAACTTAAGTTAAGGAAAAACAAACTACATAATCCATATATTGTAAAACAAATAAGCAATAATAAATTACTAGATTTTTTTAAAGACTAGTGTAACGACCTGTTTCCGTAATTATAGAAAAGCCAACGAGGAAAAATTTTAGGCTGGAAAACTTTTTCGTAGTAACTTGAAATTTCTTAGCCTAGTCCAAATTTGGACGAAATCGGAGTCATGTGAGTCTAGGGAAATCTGGTAATGATTGGGTGATTTAACAAGGAATTTAATTTCATGAGTGGATAGCTAAGATGTTAAGGAACCCATATGACTTTACGGCATCGAATTCAGGCGAGTAGAACTCCCGAAACTGATCTTAGCGTGAATGGATAATTTCTGAGTGTCATGGGATGAAGGTGTGTTGTGAAATGGGGGTTTGAGACTCTAATTACGACTTCTGTTTCTGCGCAGGCTGCCAGGGCGAAATTTATCCCACCAGGGCGGGGCCGTTGTAGCGGATTGGGGGCTGCCATAACGGGCCAGTCGCGAATTAAGTAAGAAAAACTCCCAAAATAATTATTGATTTTATTTCTTTTGATCAATAGTGAATCGGCTGCTTCGTAGAGTTTTCACACAAATTTGTAGCTCAATTACTTAGAGGAGTGATATAATCGACTAATGCATAAACATATATTTCACGAGTTGACATCACATTCTTTAACTGAGAAGAATTTTATTTTATTAAAATATAAGGGAGATAGAAGAGAAAATGGTCAAATGCCCCCTTAAGCTATGACCGAATTCTCAACTACACACCTATTCTTTATGGGAGTCCTATCACCCCCTATACTGTTTAAAATTGAGATTTTTACCCCCTTAAAAAGTGACAACCACATTTATATTGACAAGTGATGTGCACGCGTTTGACAGTTGGAAATATTATTTAAAACTTTTTTTTTATTTTCTCTCTCTTTAATTTATTATTCTTAAAACTATGTTGAAGGTCAAAAGCTTGAAATTTGTAGATTTGTGTCTTAGATCTTCATATATTGAAACTTTTTAATTATAATGTTGATTGCTAATTGTTTGAAGCTGAAAACATTGGGTTGATTGAGTTTATATATAGCTGTGATTTTTGGATTTGAAGAATGTCAGAACTCCATAAAAATCGACGAGCATTCATATGAATTTTGTGAATCTATATTCTTAAATTAGGAGAAACTAAGTTCGTCGATGGTTTGAAGAATTTCGTATGGCTAAAAATCGAAGCTAAAGGATGAAACTTTGAAGCACAACTTGAAACCACCATTAAAGTTAGTTTATAAACTTGAGTTCTAATTTTGACTTACCACAGACGAACTCCGTTTTGAATGGGTAATATAAATCAAAAGAGTCGAAATGTTGAGATAAGCTTATATCTAAAATTTGAGGCAATTTGGAGAAGATTTAGGGTGGTTTTGCATCAATATTTTGTAGCAATCATACAAAGAAGATGAAGAACATGAATTGCATTTTTTCAGATTTGCAAGAAAATTACAAGTTGCTAAATCAGTTGAGGAGTATTATTTGAAGCTGAAATAAATCCATTGAATTGATTGCCTGAAACTTAAAGAAAAATCTTTAAACCGCCATTGATCGAAACTAGCTTCAAACCGGAGAAAATTCAAATCTCAAAAATTGCAAGCGCATACAAAAAATTTCGTGGGTCTTTTGGGTATTGAATATAGGATCAAAAAATTTCCTTGTCTTGAAAGTTTAATCGAAGACAATAAGTTGAGTGTCACTATATTAACCTTAAATTTGTTTGCTTTGAAAGATTTTGAGTCGGTAGTTCCTGATTGTGGAGAAAAGGGATGGAATTATTATCTACGATTTGTGGTATATTGATTAATATAATAAGGTTCCTATATAATAATGACGGTGGTTTCAAAATGGTGAGAGGTGGTGTAATTTGGTGGTTGTCATTGATGCTCTACTAAGTTGCTATGGAGAAGAAACCAAATTAGAAGTAGAACCAAATAAGAAAAATAATTTTAAAAAATTAAAATACATATATTTATGAAAAAATATTAAAAGTAAAATTTTAATATTTATTTTTTTATCTTCACTCTCTCCAGGAGAGTGCAATACACTCACTTTGCTATGTAGGCATCTAGGGTGGTAATAATTTTAGTTTTAAACAGTTTAGGAGGGTGATAGGACTCCCGTGAAGAATGAGTGTGTAGTTGAAAATCCAATCATAGCTTAAGGGGGCATTTGACCATTTTCTCGAGATAGAAAATATACCATAAGATCTTATACTTTATAGTATAAGATCATGAAGGACTAAAGACGCAACAATAAATGATTAAGCAAATAAAAATCAAAGGACAATAACGACCCAAATAAAGACTCACATACTGAAATAAACTGACTTCACTGAAGATAAAAACTAAATAAAAGAAAATAGATAAATCCTTCTCCCGTTGTAATATAAAGTTCATGTGCTTCCTTGACAATACTTGCCCATAGCTTTTTGAAAGCTACCATGCGTTTCGCTTTAGATGTTATCATCTTTAGTTCAATCTTCTGTCGGCGTATAATCTTAGTTTGTGCCATTACAACAATTTTTGGGGAAAGAAGATGGTTTGACAGAATAGGCTTGAGAAACTTTGGGAAGAAAGTTGCGCAATTTATAGGTGATGATATTTTTTTAATTTCGTGATTAAGTCAAGTATATAAATGAATTGCTTATTATGTATTTTTCTTTGAGATTTACAATCCTTAAAATACATTTTGACTCCAATTTTGACGGTACATGAGTTACATTTTTTCCTTTCAAATGTTTCAAAAGATTTACAATCCTTCAAATACATTTTGACTCTAGTTTTGACGGTACATGAGTTAAATTTTTTCCATTCAAGTGTTTCAAGATATTCATAATCCTTAAAGTACATTTTGACTCCAATTTTGACGGTATATGAGTTACATTTTTTCCATTCAAGTGTTTCAAGAGATTTACAATCCTTAAAATACATTTTGACTCCACTTTTGTCGGTAGACGAGTTGCATTTTTTCCATTAAAGTGTTTTAAGAGACTTACAATCCTTAAAATACATTTTGACTCCAATTTTGACGGTACATGGGTTACATTATCGCCATTCAAGTGTTTCAAGAGATTTACAATCCTTAAAATACATTTTGACTCCACTTTTGTCGGTACACGAGTTGCATTTTTTCCATTAAAGTGTTTTAAGAGATTTACAATCCTTAAAATACATTTTGACTCCAATTTTAACGGTACATGAGTTACATTTTTTCCATTCAAGTGTTTCAAGAGATTTACAATCCTTAAAATACATTTTGACTCCAGTTTTGACGGTACATGAGTTAAATTTTTTCCATTCAAGTGTTTCAAGAGATTTAAAATATTTAAAATACGTTGACTCCAATTTTGATGGTACATGGGTTACATTTTTTCCATTCAAGTGTTTCAAGAAATTTACAATCCTTAAAATACATTTTGACTCCAATTTTGACGGTACATGAGTTGCCTTTTTTTCATTTAAGTGTTTTAAGAGATTTGCAATCATTAAAATACATTTTGATTCTAATTTTGACGATACTCGGATTACATTTTTTCCATTCAAGTGACATCTTCTAATTTTTCCAAAGTTACTCCAGTTTAAAAATTGGCTATTTTTAGTTAAATTTTTTAAACTTTTTTAGATTTATAATATAAGTAACTCATATTTTTTTTTTCCATTTTTTGCATTATTTATAGGGAAAATTGTATAAAATAGCAAACTATTAATTCAAATTAAATTCTATAACCACAGTTTGATTTAATCGTAGCCCGTAGCAAACAGTTGCCATTCGCCTCTCTCCCTGAATTTCTCGCTCGCCACTCTCGATTTCTTGCTGGGCAATCTGTCCCTCGCCTCTCTCACTTTATACAAACACAAATGTATAAAATGAGTTTGTGTTTGTATAAAGCGAGAGAAAATTGTATATACATATCTTTTCGCTCACCTCTCTCCCCAGAGAATCTCGCTCGCCACTCTCCCAGATCTCGCTGGCCACTCTCACTCGCTTCTCTCACTTTATACAAACACAAATGTATAAATTGTGTTTGTGTTTGTATAAAGCAAGAGAAAATTGTATATACAAATACAAACACATATATTTTCGTCCTATACACTTATAATTATACAAATACAGATCTTCCCCTGCCCAGTTTTCATTTGTATTTCTCTCTTTCTTGCTTTATACAAACACATATTATACAATTGATTCTTTTGTATATGTATACCGAAACAAATTATACAATTGATTCATTTGTATATGTATACCGAAACAGATTATACAATTGATTCTTTTGTATATGTATACCGAAACAGATTATACAATTGATTCTTTTGTATATGTATACCGAAATATACATATTAATAGCCATAGCAAACATAAAGTTTGCTATGGAGCGCAATTATACAAACTATAGTTATAACATACAAATATGATTTCCATGTTTGCTAAACCTAAAATTTTCTCTTATTTATACTAGTTTAATTTATTTATTTTCATAAGTTTATGTGTCCTCTATGTCAATATGCAGTAATGTGCACTAACGATTAAATAACTCTAATGCATATATTTGTTAGATTTCTTTTTATTATGTGTATTATAATATTATTTTAAGTCTATAACTTAAATTTAAGAAGGAAAATTTACATACTTAAACATAACATAGCTATTATATTTATAAGTGAAAATTATGTGGTTAAGCAAACTTATACTACTTAATTAGTATAGTTTGCTATAATTACCACTCGCGACTAATATTAACCATTAATTAGGTGGGCTGACTTCAAGTTTGTATAATTTAGCCACATTTGCATAATTCGTCACATTTGTATAATTCGCAACTAACAATTCTTCGTTTGATTTGTATTTGTATACGATGGTTTGTATTTGAATATGACGATGATTTCCTTTGGTTTTTCAGTTTTATCACCATATACATTCAATCTTTTTTTGTATAACTTTTTTAAGTTTGTATGAAAGTGTAGTTTTTGCACTACTAGAAAACTGTAAATTACCTTGAGATTTTACTTGGGGATTATTTTCGCAGAAATTTCCTACGAATTTTCATGCGAAAATATGAAATTCCTAAATTCTGAACTTCTTTACCTGCGAAAAATATTTTCCTAGAAAAATTATTAGGTAAATTTGGTGCCCTTTTCATAAAATTATTACCTGGGGAATTATTTGGGGTAAATAATTTGCAAGTACCATTTTCATAAGTGAATTCGCAAGTAATGAAAAAAACTATTTTTAGATTTGCTTGAAAGAAAATTCTTAAATAACTTATTTCCCGATCCAACTAGAAATAATAACTTAAAAAATTATTTAGAAATAATTTTATATGTGGTATTACCTGGGGATTTATGTTCTACGAATTTTGTTGGGAATTTATTTCTTGAGGATTTACTTGGGATTTTTTTTACTTGTAGAATTACTTGGGGGTTTTATTATTGTGAATTTAATTGGATAATTTTTGAGGAATGCATACTTGAAATTTTTAAATATAATTTAACTAGAAGTTTTTTTTTAATCTAAGAACTTGTTTTATTTGAAAACTTCGAGGAATATTTTCTTTTAAATTACAATAATATAAAAAATAACAATGACATTAGAATGAATTTTATTGTTAAATATTTACTCTACTTTTAGATTAAATAATTATTATAAAATAATATCAATCTAATACGGTGTTGGAACATTACTACAAATGTCATTATCAATATTTTTAACTTATCACAAGAAACCAATGATGCGGGTTTTTTTTTCCAATTTAAACGATAGAAAGCATTAAAATTATATGGCTAGTTATTTATCCAATAGAAAAATAACGATCACAAATGTAATTAATTTTGATTTAATATTATTTATATTAAATTGTGTATTATTGAATAAAGTATAGAAAAATTCGATGATATACATTATTAATATGAAATTTAATTCCCCTTCATTGATAAAATTTTATTAAATGAAAAATAAATAAATTTTACTTGTATATACAATTGATATTTTTTTATAAGCATTTAAAATGACATAATATATATATATACTAAGTTATTAAATGATATTTATTTACAAATATATAATTAAGTGTGTTAAAATATAATTATTAAAATATAAATTAAAATTAAAAATACCTAATAAGATATACCATCAATTATTGATTATACCTTTCTTGCATTTTAAACTTATAAATTTATTTATATTTTCAATTATTAATTTATAAAAACTTTGTATGTATAATTTAAATTTTGTCTATGTTTAATATGCTTAGTTATGGACATTATCTCATAGGAAGAGTAAGCATACAATTTTTATGAATGTTGGGCGGTAGTGGTTTATTTTAAATATATAAATAATTGTCGTGTTTCACTTTTTAAGAGTTAAATTACATGAACTTTTTCCTATATTTAAGTTATATTTTATTACCATATTAATATGAGATGAATTAAGAGTACTTTTGTAGAATTTATGAATATCTAAATGGTATTTTAAATACTCAATTAAATTAATTAAGTTTTGCTTTAAAAATTAATCAAATTGGAGAAAGACAAAAAACAATTAGTGTAGTGTCATTATATCTTTTGTACCACATCGAAAAAAGACACAAAAAATTTAGCATTTATAATGCTATGACTTAGAATATTGGTAGAATGGAATTTCAAGGAGCAACTATAAATGAGTAGGCATGAGATTTCATGGGGACTTGACATTAGGAGGGCAATTAAATTGAATCTCATGGGGCATTGGACACTTATGAAATTGTGCAATGGGTGGGTAGTTGTGTGAGAAATATGGATAGGTAGGTACATATGTGTCTAGGGGGTTCAATGAATAATAAAATAAATAAATAGGAGATAATAATTAATATTGTTTAAAGAAATTTATTTGAATATCTTCTTGAGGCTTTACTTGCGAATAAATTGCTAAGAAAATTATTTTTTTTGTATTTTTTTCAAGAAAATCCGCAAGTAATTTACCTGCGGAATTTAAATCCCTAGGTAAATTAGTTGGGGATTTTCAAATTCGCAGGAAATAATTACCTATGAAGGTTTTATCTTCAAATTCATTTTTATAGGAAAATCCGAAGGAAACTTATTTTCCTGTTAATTTTCATATATAATCCCCAGGAAAATGTCCATCTAATTCACACTGTTCTTGTAGTGTCGAATTTTGTATAATATAATTTGTATAACTATTTCAAGTTCATATGTTTATGTTTGTATCAATTCGTTATTTTGAGTTTTATCATATTTGTATAATTTCAGACTTAGTATTACTCAATTATACAAAAACACACGGATTATACAAACATACCCGCGAATTAACAAACGAGATGTGAATTATACATATTATTGCCCTCTCTCGCTTTTCTCTCCCAATCTGCTCGTCACTCTCCTCCCTATAACATGTAGCTACGAATTGTAATTAGCAAACTATAGCTTTGAAGCATAATTAAGTTATTTTTGTGTGGCTATATGCTAAAGTTCTCTTATTTATAATACTAGTTACAGGAGCCCGTGCTAGCACGGGCCCAACATATGTTATTTTTTTCTCATAATTTTTGTGATATAGACAAAATTTGAAGAGTTAAATCGTCTTTTAATATGATTTTAGATATTTAAGTTGTTAGTTATTGTAATTTGTATTAAAAAAATGTTATGTGATATAGACAGAATTTGAAAAGTCAGTCAATTTTTAATTTGATTTTTAGATATTTAAAGTTGTTTATTATTGTAATTTATAGTATTATTTTTATGTAACTTTCAGTAATATATGTAGTTTTTTTGTTCCAATCTATGTGGCTGACAAATTTTTTATATGTTGTTAAGATTCAAATTAGAGGAGATTTTGAGTTGGCTTGAACTAAAAAATAATATGTATATAGTTAATAATTTTGATTTATAATAATATATTTTCATAATTTTTAAACACATAACATACGAAAAAGAAAAATAAAATAAATAAATTAAAAGCTGAAGAAATATGTGAAAAAAGTTATTCAAGTTGGCCCTTCTTTTTACTACAAAATTGGTGCATGTGTAGAAGCTTTATTTTAATTGTGTGGAAGCACATAGGAGGAGGACGATAAGCTCCTCTCTTTACTGCCTTATTGATTAGTACTAGATAAAGAGTGCCCGTACAAGACACGGGCTGGCTTTAAGTATAGAGACACAAATAAAGAAGAGATAATTAAATCTAATATTAACACAATTATGTCTCATAGTATGTTACATTTAGTTTGCAAGAACTGCAGAACATTATAATGGGAGCTTGCTAGAAAGGCTAAAACATATCAGTCTGTTTTGTTTTTTCGACTAAGCCCATGTTTGTGGCAGCAGTACTACAAACTTCTTGTTTGAAGGCTATATCTTGTTCCTTTTAGTGGTCAATCAGGAACGATTCACCATTGAATTTTCAGTGTGTTGCTTCCATTGTAGTGGCAATTTGTTCCATAATGTCCACTGGGGAATTGCCAAAGCATATGCCAAATAACAGGTTGTTAGCCGAATGATGCAAATCTTATGAGATAGTTGCAAAACATTTCAAGGTGTACTAATTAACATTTCACATTAGGATATCATATAATAGAACATTCATAAATATTTAAGCTAATCTTTACCAGCTTTTTATTACTTGATTTAGAGTATTGGATCTTGAAACTGCATTGTGCTCACATGTACGAAACTATCACTCTACTTTAAAGCTAAATGTTAGAAATCTTGTTCCTGAATTAGAAAAATAGTAAAAATAAATGAGAGTTTCACCCTGCGATATATGCTCTCATAGACAATATTTGACTATTGCATATTTATTTTTTCACGTGTCTCAAACTAACTTGATCATGTTTCTTATTTATTTTTGCCTTATATAAATAATCTGGGAGAAAGTTAAAGAAAAAAAGAAAAAGAGAACATAAAATATAATAAGATTAATAGCAAAAAAAAAAAAACTTTAAATTATTCCTTTTTATCAATTTAATACTTAAATAAAATATCATAGTATTATCTCTTTAAATTATAAAAAAAATTCAGCGCCAAATGATCCGAATATTTGTCACAGTGTGAGCTTTTCCAGTAGTACAAATCCTCACCCCAAATTAGATCGAACCCCGAAACTAAAATGGCGGAGGCAGAAACGCCAAATCGGAGCCCCGAAATCCGGAAAGACAAAATCCACAATAGGTGGGTACTGTTCTCTCCGGCGAGATCGCGCCGACCGTCGGACTTCAAGGCCAAATCGAATCCACAACTGAACAATCAAACAGAATGCCCATTTTGCGCCGGCCACGAGCACGAGTGTGCGCCGGAGATATTCCGTGTACCAGCAGGTTCCACTAACGATTGGAAAATCAGAGTTATCCAAAACCTATATCCGGCAGTCAGCAGAGAATTGGATTTCCAAAATCCAGTTTCGCTCGTCGGTGATGTAGCAGTTAGTGGATTCGGGTTTCACGATGTGGTTATTGAATCGCCGGTTCATTCAGTAAATTTGAGTGATCTTTCTCCGGCTCAAGTTGGGGAGGTTCTGCTAGCTTGTAAGAAGAGGATCGAGCAGCTCCGGAGTTGTGATTCTATCAAGTATGTTCAGGTTTTATTCTGATCCCATTTCAAAATGCATGATTAGTTTTGAAATCAATTTGTCTATTTTTTAGTTGATTTGGTATATTCATTCCTTGTATTTGTATGAAGTTTAAATAAATGCACTGAAAAACTACATAAAAATAGAAAACTAGTTGTAATTGCATCGAAAATTACCTTTTTGATTTGATAATAAATAGAGCTTAGAATCACTTTCTTGTTATGTAATGAATTAATTGGTCTTTCTCATATGAAATTTCTTTTTGTTTAAATTTTGACTTTTAACCTTACAACTTTGATTAGCCGTATTTGTTAATCTATTTAGTTCTGCTAGTTTTCATTTTTCTGTATTGCCTTGGTTATGCTAACTAAATGATTTTACTGTGTACATTAACGGAGAGAGGTTGGACAATGTATTTTTCTTTCAGTCTTACAAATATAAGTCTATTCCAAACGCTTCAATCTTCTTGCTTTTGACCAGACCGACTTGCTAAAATACTGGACCAATTATGAGGAGACATGTTTGTTGGATTAAGTTATAGCAATTCATGGTTAGTTACTGTATACTTTCCATTCGAGTTCTAAAAATTTCATTGTCTATCAATCCCTTGAGAGATATCATCACAGTTAAAACAGTTTCTTAATAAGTATTTAGGTGAAGTACTTAAGAGGTAGATTATGCTAATCTGAGCAGGGGCTTGTGATACGTAACTCTCCATCCATTTTTTGTGAACTGGTTGATTGGCATGGTAGATTATTTTGAGTTTGTATTTTTAGTGCCAGGAGAAAAGCAATGTAGTATTTGAATGAAGTTTGTTTGATAGGGTAAATAGCTAAAATATCACATTGGACTGTCAATTTGAACTATTTAATGAAAGAACACTTGAAACTTGCAAATAGTGTAGCATACTTTTGGTATCAAGTTGAGCATCCAAACTACAATCCATTTTTGAGAACGGGTATGTTCTCTTTTCTAGCTTCTCATATTTATTACGTATTTGATCCCTGTTCGCTGAATTCTCTAAAATATGCACTCCTAAGTTAGTTAGTTATTGATAATCTGGTAGTCATCCCAAATCTATGCAAGAGAACTGATTAATTATCATGAAACTAGAGATGAATGGGCACAATGGAGATTTAGTAGCAGTATGACAGCCTACTGGCAATTGTCAGCTGAGCTGACAGTCTTCACATTCATCTTTCTTCATACCAATTCGATCATTATGTTGGGATGATTCCAGCACAATCACCGAAGTTAAGTTTCGTAAGGCAATCGGGTGACTTTCTGTTTTTTCCCAATGTTCAGCCTCTAGAGAAACCAAAGCCATTCATCTTATGCGTAGATTGGTAGAAAAATATAGAGAAAGGAAGAGAGACCTACATATGGTGTTCATTGACCTTGAAAAGGCCTATGACAAAGTACCGAGGAATGTCCTCTGGAGGTGCTTGGAGTCTAAAGGAGTCCCGATGATTTATATTAGGGCGATAAAGGACATGTACGGTGGAGCCAAGACTCGGGTTAGAACAGTTGGAGGAGACTCAGAACATTTCCCAGTTGAGATGGG
>JAJOOR010005410.1:0-28590 GCA_036250505.1 Solanum acaule | reverse complement strand
CCCTCATCTACTGATGCTTGATACAGCCTCTCCCAGTCGTCCTGATTGGAGGCATTTCTCCAGCAGTCCTCCAAGAGGCTTGCATTAGACTTGATAAAAGAGGAGCTGGTCCATGCAAAAATGTCAAAAACTCTCAACGAAAGCTCCCTATCCTGAGTTTTAAGGCACAATTCAATAAGGTCCACCGGAGGAAGAAGCTGCTGGCTAATATTTTGCCTTTCATCGTCCGGAAGGAGTTTCATTATTTCTTCCTGCGAGAGAAGTAAAATTGACAATAAGAGACGCCTGCACATACACACACACACACAAAGAACAAGTGATCAAGCACAATGGATATGGATAATATAGGGGCACCCAAGGGGTGTGGCTTAGTGTTCAATAAAATGGGTGGAAACCTGGAGGCCACGACTCAAATTCCAACACAGACCAAGAAAATATTAAGTGATTTCTTTCCCATCTGCCTAAGTCTTTGGTAGGCAAAGTTATCTGGTGTATGTGCTAATGAGAGGCTATGTTGCTTGGACTATTCAAAAATGTCGATGGGTGTGTGTCTGATTCTACAAAAGTGTATTTTGAAGAATCTGACATGGGTGCTGCATCATTTTTGAAAAGTGCAAGCAACATAGGTGAGAGGTACCAGGTACTCGATGGAATAGTTGAGGTGTGTGCAAACTGCCCGAACAACACCATTATTTAAAAAGAATATAGTTAACAGAGATGGAGAGAATAGGAGGATATTCATCTATCAGAGTTCCCTCACCACAACAACCAACTGGACCATTAAAAGAAAAAAACAGAAAACAACAATAACAAAAACGGAAAGTGGGGCACTGACTGATTGCATTTGCCTGGATGGGGCACTAAATTTGGCTTGTTCAACCACAGAACTAAAACAATCCTCTCATTTCCTTTTAGCTTTTCATATCTTTCTTCTAGAGAAGCTGTCTCTGGCTGATAATAGCCTAACAGTAAACCATACAACACATTTTCATGTCAAGAGATAGATGGACCATATTAAGGGTAACAACCCACAAGATAGTAAGGTAGAATTTGATAGTCACTGCTAGTATTATGGCTAATGTCCTAATAACTTGTATGTTTATCATTGTACATCTTCTCTTCACCAACTTATACTGAGGTGACACAGAAATCATCAGCTCCAATAACCGAATAAGCAAAAAAACTAAAATGATACCTGCAAGTTCAGAATCTTTAAATCAGCCTCTATGCGCTTCACCTTTGATTCAAAATTAGCACTTCTTCCTACCAAGAGATGAAGTAAACATAAGTTGTCACCAGTAAAAAGCATAGAAGCAATATGAAAATGATAAACTGGAAACATGAAATTTGCTAAATTCTAAAGGTCCAAAGTCCAAAAGATATGGAAAAATGAAGAAGATAAAGATTCAATAAGCTCAAATAATTATAACAAATCTGGGATCAACTGATATAATGAGAATAAATCAGCCATTTTTACTATTTGGAAATTTTAATCAAATTTCATCAAAAACTTCTCTAAATTTCTTGATTTAAATAGTTCAAGGAAAGAATACCTGCCAATGCAGCTACTTTCGAGAGATTCAGAAGCCGCCTTCTTTCCACCAAACTTGTTTTTATGGTGGTGCCAAATGAATCGGTTTCAGTATCCATAGCGGAGCTATCATTTGGTGAAAGAGACAAAACATGTAGAGTTTCAGAAGCTTCAGCAAATTGATGAAGGAATATTTCATGAAGCCAAAGGAGATCCTGATGCTGTTTCAAAAATATTGCTAGGTCTTCCTGAAATTCCTCCCCAAGTCTCATAAGCTTAGAGAACTGTCTGTTGTCATACAGTTGTTGAAACACAAAGTAACTAAAGCCTCGTTTAGGTCCCATGCTGTCATGCTGCACAAGAAAAGGCTTTTTAAACAGAAGTAGGCAAACATCTAAAAAAGCATGTGATCTACAATCAGCTTACCAAGACAAACAAGAACAAGCAAAACACACACATAACAGATAAATATTTACCATAAGATTTTTAAGTAGGTCAGTATTATTGAGATCACAGCATATACTCCATAGAGTTTTGTAACCTTCATGTCTTTTTGCAAGAGACAACAAGGCTGAGGAAAGCTTTCCAAAAATCTCTAGCTTTTGCCCCTCAGCTGCTTCATCTAAATCCTGCATGGATGAATATGTTTGAGCAAAAGAAATGACTGGGATAAGACTCTATGCCATATTCCTTTTCAAGAATATCTTATCCTTAGGTAAATCCTTTTATTACGTATACTGACACTAACAGACAAGTACAGGGGAGAAAAAAAGGACCTACTGCATTTTCTTTTTTTTTTTTTTCTCTTTTTTGCTGGGATACCTTCTGGTACATAAATCAAACCTTCCAAGAGAAATGAATAAGAGGTAAGGAGAGATCAACCTGCAGTTTGCCTTCAACTAAATCTTTCACTTGCTGGTAAAGACATTCCAAGAGTTCATCTCTTCTATTACAGTACTCATCTAACAGACTTTTGTGTCCTTCTCCACGCTCAACTTTTGCACAGATAGCACCAGAATATGCTTCCAATAGTACATCAGATAGAACTTCAAGGTGTGCATGAAAATCTAATTTTACAGTATCATCCAGGGAATTATTTTCCTTCACCAGTTGAAGCATAAAATATGCAAGGCTCCAGAGACCATTCCGCACCTTTTCTTGACAAGTCCATGGAGTCAAGCCCTCAGACGGAGGATACCAGAGGTGATTTTCATTTCTGCAAGTCATGGCTGTGCGAAGCAAAGTCACACAGGCACTGGAGAGTTCACATGCTCTTTGGAATAGAACAGAAACTGTCATCTTTTCACTGATAATGTAATCGAGGTCTCTCTCTAAGCAATAAAAAAATTTGTCAAGGTCTGAGACCTTACTGTAGAAAACTTCAGCATTATCCCTATCCATCAAAAGAACTGTTCTTCGGCGAGCTCTTTCGCCTACCAATTGGATGACATCCCACAGGGAACCAGAAACCGACATCTCAGTAGTTGAATAAGAGCCAGCTCCTGAGGCACGGTTCTGATTGAGCACGTTCTGCAACTCTCTCAGTTGGATCATGCCAGCAAGTTTTTCGCCATGTTCCATGATAATATGCAAAGCATGCCCTGTCACAGATTGTAAAACTCTTAGGCCCATGGTTTCTAAGAGAAAAAAATGCATTAGCATATAAGGAGCACAGAAAAGCATGTAGACAATATGCTTTTGCAGTCATTAACTTATGCTGTTGCAGTAAAATGATTTAAGATAAGCAAATAGCATCCTGGCAATAACTGCTTATTAATCATAGTAAGGACTGTAATCGATCATCTAATTAGACCAATCAAGGAATATTGGAAGCTAGATAGTCTGACTTGTTTCAGCAGTAACTGTGATCTCCAAGGGTACCGATGGCAATGGGGCAGGTTTGACCATATGCGGTGCGGGGCAGGACAGGCTGATACATATTTTTGAATATCCAATTTGCAGGTGAAGCTACTGGGCATAGAAATGTTGCTGCACTTGAGGTAATATAAATCTACTGATTTATACCCTTCATTTCTTTGTGCATTACATATAATGTTTTCTTTTGCTATATATACAGATTTTATCCTCTAAATCCTCTCGACTAGTCTTTTGAACGTGTATTTTGTGAGCCATGAAGCATTAACTAATCTTTTGATTGTAAATGATTTTTTTTTTTCTGTTGAACTTAACCAAGGACTAACAATGGGTAAGAATAATAGAGTGGATATTATCTTAATATGTGTAGCAGTGTGTATATATTTCCATAAAAATTACTTTCGTCTTACCAAATACACTTAGTTCAAGCACACTTGGAGGCCTAAGAGGAAGAAGCAAATATAACATGGTGAAGAGGTCATACTCTGTCTAGAACATAGTTCTTCATGGCACTTGGATAAAGCCAGGAATTGAAGGAATCTTTTATGCTTCTGCTGCTTCTCCAAAAGTTGCGAGGACACGACAGACGAAGTCACAATCTCAGCACCTCTGGTGGTTGTCCAATGTTTTGCAAGGGTATCCACAATTGATTTGCTTGTCCTTGCAAAAACATTTGTTTCACCCTCTCTTTCAAATGCCCCTGACGTCTTCAGTTTATCGAAAGCACCATCCGCATGCCCAGATAAAAGAAACTCATGGAAAAGCTGATTTAGTAAAGCTTCAGATTCTTCATCTTGAGCATTTCGACGTGCAATTCCAGTTAGACCAGGCCTTTGTTTATCTCCAGCATCCCATGCTTCTGAAGTCGCCCTTCTTGGAGCAATATTACCTGCAAAAGATAAATTTTTCCTCTCTTCCAGAGAGGACCTCTCATTAGAGCTTCCTTTACGTGACAAACTTCTCTCCGGTGGTTCAACTCCACCAAGTAAAACTGCCCTCTCAGGTATAGCCCAAACTCCAGCTTTTTCAGTTAGAACAGCCCAAGCACCATCCTCACCATCATCGGAAGGGAAAACTGATGCATCAAGAACCCTTCCAGCATCATATGGAAGATCAAATTGATAAAGACGGGTAGAATTTCTCCAGTAATGTGAGACAGTTGCAGTGCCATCACCAGAAAGTATGATCACTGAACCAGCTGGCTTACCCCCAACCTTCAATCTCATAGAGAATAAAAACTCTTCATCCTCAAGTCTAGCTTTAGGAATTATCACTTGGATAGGAGCCTTTTTCTCTAAAATCCTTTCATGTGGCTGCACACATTCTGAGGAGACATTCACTCCAGATTTATATTGCATGGTTAGAAGTGAATACTCAGTGTAGCTTGAACTGGTGATCCGATCCTTGCAAAAAATTGCAATGAGAATAGTAATAACCTTGCCATCATTATCAATCTGCAAATCCAGAGGCCAAATACGCTTCTGCCCTGCCAGATCCTTCTGGATACCCAGATCACCATCAGTGCCAACGATTTCATGAGTCCAGATCTTAGAAACATTGAAAGAGGGAGAAAGTTCAATAGCAAAACATTGTATTTCATGATCTGTCAATAAAAGAAACTGCCTGTTGGACTTGTCCAAAGAATGGGAACGAGACTGCCAAACCAGTGATCTAGGGTAACCCCTGCCTCCAAAGAACTGCCCACCATCATTTCCTTGAGAGTTCTTACTTAACATGTCCTCATACATCTTTCTGCGCTGAATACCACTGGGGCTGCAGACAAATTGCCAAAGTTCGCCATTAGAACTACAAGCAAGAGCAACAGAGGCATGATTGTGATGAGCCTCAGGGACGGCACAAGCAATCAAACAGTTGAGAGAATTTGAACGAGTAACACTGCTCCCAGGTTTATTCTGCTGCCGCAACTTGGTTGGGGTGCCCTTCACATCAGAAGAAGAACAACTCACCTCAGACTCCTCGGGAAAACTTACTACTGGTTCATTCTGAGTTGCAGAGTAGATATCTGGCCAGTATACAAGATTTCGAGTTCTCCGATTACAGGCAACAATACCAGCAGAACTGCACTGTGGGGAAACTTTATTGGTATTCCTATCCCAATTGATGAGACAAACAAACCAATCATTAGAAGATTTTCCAGTAGCTTCATTTTCAGACATTGTCGGAGCAAGATCAAGAACAATGCAGTTCCTAGAAGCTGCAGGTGATAAGTAACTCCAAACAAAGAGTTTGTTGCCACATATAACCCATGCCAAGGAAGTTTCCTTATCCATTCCGCCACAGATGGATGCATTACCTTTACAAAAGCAAATATGTCATCTCAAAATCAATCACTCAAGCATAACACTTCATGGTAGCAGGCATTCAAAGCACTGGGGAATATTGGAATTTATTACTCTATTTTAATTATTGAAAAATGGGACACAACTAAGAAAAACTATTTTCTGAAAGCGGTACTGATCAAAAAGTGAAAGCAAACAAGATAGGCTATCAGCTCATTCACTAACCAGGAGCATATTTCTGAAGCAAAATGTCCTGTTTATCGCGTAGGACTTGTGGGAATTCTCCGACATAGACAGGTTGAATTGGATCAGTCTCTTCTCCTTTATCACTCTTCTTCACAGGCGGGATTCTATGACAATTAACAACAAATACTATCTTAATCAGTTCTCATTCAAATATACTTCTACAACTTATATCCCTTCATTGACAATTAACTAACCACAACCACCCTCACAATAAATGTGCAGGTCCAACCACACATTTGTTTCCCAGTAAGAAAGCTCAATACAGATAAATAGGCAACATTTGACACTGTAATCTTTTAATCTAGTGAGATAAACATGTCAAATTGAAAAACTGCTCAGAATTGCATTATCTAAAAACAAACACAATAACCAAGTAAAAATTGAAAACAAGCAAAAGCATTCAGCTAACTATAGAACTACAGAATGCAATCAATAGTACCACCAGGATAATTACATAACCATTTCACGATCCAGAGTACATCTAAAGTCTAAACTAGAAACGCAAACTTCCTAATGAGATAAACATCAACATTAGTTCAATTTATGTGAAGATATGCACAATGTAAAATATATAAGAAGTGAATTTGAGTGTGTGTGTGTGTCTTACCTAGCGAGAACAGAAAGACGGGAAGCCCATGGAGCAGGAGTACCAGTATTAGGGCGATTAGGTATAGGAGAATTATCATCAAGCGGCTTTCTATTCTCGGTGAACGGCGTCACCGGTGAACCAGTAGTAGGTTTTTCACGGCCACTCTTGCGAGCACTGAAATTTGATCTCTTTGTTCCCGGAGAGAACATTTTGGTTAAGGGAATGAGAAGTAGGGTTTAAAGGGGTGAGTATAAGAATGGCGTATTAATGCTTGCTAGTTTCTTTAATGGCGAAAGCTAAATATAAGACTTCACTTAGTAAGAGATTAGAAACTTGAAAGCAGAATCTGAAGAGACTTTCAGATTTTTGAAAAATATGGCAGCGGTTAGGGTGCTGCTGTGCTCTTTTTTCTCCGGTGGTTTTTTTTCGTTACTTCTATTTATTTTTTATTTTGAAAAGAGAATATGAAGAGCTTTGTTTTTAAATTTTACTAGGCATATATAATTAGAGGTGATAAGAAAATCAGCTCAATTAGTCCTAACTTGTTCAATTCGTTCAAAATTTAGTGGGTTGGCATAAGAGTTGTATTCACTAATGGGCAAAGATGGACAATGCCTAAATTGATTTGTTATATTTTTCTAGTATAAGTTGACTCGGGCGAATTCAGACATGAGATATGACATGTGAATATAAAATAACTTATTTTAATGTCGAATGAACAAATAGAGGATAGTTATGATTTTTTATTTTAGATTATACCACTTATATTTAGAAAAGTATAATTGTTAGTAGGCTAATGAACCCTTTTGGCTGAATTTGGACTGATCAAAATAGGCTTAATTATCAAATAGACGGGTTGATGACTCCCCCCCCTCCAAGTTTTACATGGCTAAAATGAGTGAATCAAGGTGGGTTTTAGGAGCAGTATGATTGAAAGGCTGAAGCTTTGACGGTGGGATGCCATTAGGAGTGGATCCTACGATTTAATTTGACTGAACATAAAGAAATTTATTAAGTTTAGACATAGTAAAAACTACTCCCTCCGTTTCACAAAGAGTGACCTAGTTTGACTTAGCATGGAGTTTAAAAAAATAAAGAAGACTTTTGAATCTTGTGACCCTAAATTAAAGTTATGTCAAATATACAAAATTATCCTTTAATCTCGTGGTCTTAAACATGACACGTGGAAAGTTGAAAGTAAAATGTTACAAATAAAGGAAATGGGTCATTCTTTTTTAAACAGATTAAAAAGGAAAGGAGGCCATTCTTTTTGAAACGGATGGAGTAACAAATTGAGAGCTCTTTTTTTATTTATGGGTGCATGATTGTTCTTAATTAGTTGAGTGATTAGTCTGGTTAATTTTGTTAACAAATGAAACCTCATCTTGCTAAGCGCTAACTATATTTCGCAACCTGCTTCTCAGGGGTGCTACGACTTTTTAGACTGTGAAAGTTTGAGATAATAACAAGTTTGTTATGCTTTTGGGATCGTATACACTCTACACAGAGGTAGTGGTAAGGTCTGCGTACACTCTACCCTCCCCAGACCCCACCTAGTGGGATTTCACTGGGTATGTTGTTGTTGTTGTTATACACTCTACACAGATATATTTAACATGTTCATAGTTTTGATTGATAAATTCAAGTAATCTTCAAAATTTTATGATGATGGAATAAATCATTACAATTGTTGATCTTCAATGAGGAATTTTTAGTAAACACGAACATATGTCATAATCCAATTCACGACTTGACCCAATTTTTTCTTAAATATCAATGGATATTCTCAAATAAATCTTTATGCATATGTAAATGGTTATGCATAAAAAGGGCCTGTTAATGCTTGCTAGTTTCTCTAATAGTGAAAGTTAAATATAAAATTTCACTAATAAGTAATTAGAAATCTTTAAAAACTTCCAGATTCTTCAAAAATATGACAATGATTAGGGTGCTTTTTTTCTTCGTGTGGTCTTTTTTCTTCACTGCTCTTTTTTGAATTTTACCCTTTGTTTTTTTTGAAAGGAGAATGTGAGGAGTTTTGATTTTTATTAGGTATAATTAGAGGTGACAAATAATCAGCTCAACAAATCATAACTTGTTGAATCCGTTTAAAATTTAACGAGTTGGTAAGAGTTGTATTAATTGATGAACTAATGTTTAACTTGACCTGCTATATTCTCCTAGTCCAAGTTGATTCATAGCACAATTCAAAAATGAGTCATAAATATACACCTTACTCTAATTAGCAATACAAAACATTTACACATTTTTATTTTATATTAAACCACCTATATTTAACGAAGTATAGTTGTCCGTAGGCAAATAGACGATTTTGACTAAATTTGAACAACTAAAATAAATTCAATCATCAAATTAGCAGGTTAATAATTTCACCAATTTTTACTTAACTAAAATGGTTGGATCAAAGTGAATTTCGAGGGAATATGATTGTAAGGTTGAAATTTTAAAAAATTGATAGAAGGAAACCATTAAGAATGGATTATGCGAGTTGACTTAACATGAAGAAATTAGGTTCAAACATAATAAAAATTGATAGACTGAAGTTCTTTTTTTTTTATAATTAAAATAGAGTAATATGCGTAATTAAAAATAGAATGTTTTTTAAATTTCTAAATTTCATTTATTGAATTTAATTATATTGTAAGTACATCTGTCAGATGAAGAGTACTCAATACATAACTTTAAGAACAACTCTTAAGCTCAAAATTCACAAAATTATGAATCACACCATTTATTTAGTGGAAAAGGGTTCATGAAAGAATATGGTTTAAAGACAATTGTCTTTATTTCTAAAAAATTGAGGAAAATCTGGTGATTACCAAAGCCGTATAAAGAGGCTTTATTTTAAACTTCAACTGGATCAATTGCCGCCATAACTCCATGGCCTTCACCTGCTCCGACACCAAAACCACTACCGCCATTTTCACCTCCTCCTCCGCCGCCACCACCGCCACCTCCGCTGCCTCCATTGCTACCTGATCCATTACCATAGCCACCTCCTATTCCCCAACCAGATCCACCATCCGCACTTCCTCCTCCTCCTCCTCCGCCACCACCACCACTGCCGCCTCCTTCGCTGCCTGATCCTCTTCCATAGCCACCTCCAAATCCCCAACCAGATCCACCATCCGCACCTCCTCCTCCTCCTCCTCCTCCTCCGCCACCACTGCCGCCTCCTTCGCTGCCTGATCCTCTACCATAGCCACCTCCCATTCCCCAACCAGATCCACCATTCTCACTTCCTCCTCCGCCACCACCGCCTCCGCCTCCATCGCTACCTGATCCAATGCCACCTCCCATCCCTCCACCAGATCCACCATTCTCTCCTCCTCCTCCGCCTCCACCTCCACCACCACCGCCGCCTACAATACCTCCCATAATCTTGTCAAGTCCGCCAATGCCGGGGATGTCCATGGATTGAAACTGAAGAAGCTTCCTTGCATATGTCGCTTGCACGAGAACACACACAACAAACAAAAGAATCAACCTGCTACTCATCTTCCTATTTGCTGCTAACACTGCACCAGAAAGTACCACAGCCTCATTAGTAAGTACTCGTACTATTCAGAAAGCAGCAAATACAACAAATATTTGAAAAAAAAAAAAACAACAAAAATCAGTTAGTAAAATTGCATTTTGCATTAGAAGTAGAAAAATTAAACACTATCCTAAACACACTATAAGAATGGAAAATGTAATTGTGTAGAATTAACAACAAATTAACATGAGAATTGCTTCTTACCTTGGCTCTTTCTCTCGTGTGTGTTTTGAGCTGAAATGGCCTGAGAGAAGAGCTAATTAGCACTTGGATGAATAATCTGAAATGTATAGGACGATTTAAATACTATAGATTAGTGGTAAGGTAACATACGTTGTTAATGAATGTAATTAATATCGCATTTACAAAAGGGAAACGCCTGAAGCATAGTAGAATTGAATGTGATTAAAAAGACTTACATTATGGTAATTAATTAATTGTCTGAACCTCCAAGGAAAACGTACATGTTCTTAGACATTACTATGATTTAGCTATTGAGAACTAGACATTATATATCCCATCCCATAAATTCTCGTATAAGTTATAGAAGGAGAACCTACCCATAATGATAAGAGTTGGTTCTACGCGATAAGAAGATCACGAGTACAAGTAGTGAAAACAAAATGCGAAGTAAGATTACATACAAAAGGCATATGATTTGATACTTTCCTCAAATCTTGCTGACAACAGAAGTTTAGTGTAACAGAATCAATGAGTCAATCCTATCCTCGATCTTACGCACAACACGGGTTTTTTATTATAAGTTATATTGAAATAGTAATAGTATATCATTTGGTTTTAGGTATTTAACTCTACGTCATAACTTAGATGGAATTGAACGTTAGAAACTAAACATTTTATTAGTCATACCGTGTACAGAGATTATATAATGAAAAAACGTTATTATAAGTAATTTTAATACAAAGATTAATTTTCTTTATACATCAAACCTAGAAAGGTTAATTTTCTTTATAAAAATGATGATTCAATTTTTTTTTGAAAAGAACTGTTTGGCATAAGGTGGACACCAGATTTTAGGATTCAGTCTCACTCCAAAATAAGCAAATTTCTATAACATGATCCAATCTGCACCAAAGTAATGGAGTGGCAATTTTTTTTCAATATGAATAGTGCACGTTGAGATTTACACAAGTGTATCTCTTTGCTTCATTTAAGTATATATATATTCATCACAACTAATTTAGAACAAAGACAGACTACAAAACTATGTATAAGAAATGCTTGGACAGGGAAGAGAGTTCTCCAAAGAAGAACCAACCAAAAAGAAAAAGCGAAAAATTATACGTAGGCAAGTGATTTTCCTACTCCCTGTCCTCTTAAGATACAACTTAAACATACATACACAAGGGCAATATCAGTGTCAAGGTTCCAGCTTCAGCGAAACCACTCTAGACTGCCTGTTACGCTTGGCCACCTTGGTAAATACTATAGAGAGACATGACGGTGCCCACCAAGGTTGGCGAACTTTTTGCTCTCCCTTCAAGCAAGCCACTACATGAAATGAGTTGAATCAATGAAAGTGTACTAAAGTATAGCAAAAAATACATTTAACATTATGCTCATCCTTTAAAGCAACAGAAGATTCACTGATGTTTTGTTTATCAATGGTTACTGGTAACAACACTCCGAGTTTACAACATCCTCAAAGTGTTTTTGATTAACTAAGTCATGCTTGAGACAGTGGAAAAGCACAGGACATATAACAGATAAAATTAAGAAACAGAGAGAGGGAAGGGGTAGGGGACTAGATGCACCTTTTATCCTCCTGAGCTCCTTGCACAGTGTTATGAAGTCCCCCCATTTCATGTGACACCTTCTTATAAACCTTAGTATCTGTTCAGTCGTGAACATAGACATA
Organism: Solanum acaule; assembly: GCA_036250505.1. Lineage (NCBI taxonomy): Eukaryota > Viridiplantae > Streptophyta > Magnoliopsida > Solanales > Solanaceae > Solanum > Solanum acaule. The sequence continues at coordinate 16,611 of JAJOOR010005410.1, read as the reverse complement.
CCCTCCAAGTACTCCCCATTAACACCATTCTCTTTGAAAATTTGACGATAGCCACCGAGATTTATTTCTTCCAACCATAGACCAACATCCTGCCAGCAAAATTAGCAACATAAATCAGTCATTGAACAAGATACATCTCCTTCTCATGTTTTTTATTTCGTTGAACAAGATACACATCTCCTTTCTGTGTAGCATGTCATTGCCATCCCCAAACCACTGAAAAGAGCTGGGAAAGAACTCTACTGTTTTTAATTTATAATTTTATTTGGGGATGGATTAGGCGCAAGGAAGATCTTCATCAACTGGATGAGTGTGGATTAAATCCCCAGGAAAGCAATTGTGGAGTGAATATCTGGCTCCATGTCTGATGAAGTTGTGGATAAAAAAACCTAAATGTCAATACATGAAAGAGGGCAAAAGAAAGCTTGCAAATCTTGCAATAGGAATAAAACACTTATTTTCATGTACTTGGGGTCCTTTGGTAGCTGGTTAAAGGCATGCAGATATTAGTAATACATTGATTAGTTATGAGGAAAGCTATATATTATTTTATGCAGGGTTTAGTTATTCATGTTTTAGTAAAATATATAGATTCCTTCATAACTTATACATGCGGATTTCTAAATAACAAACCAAACATGGTATTACTTATGCGGGATTTAGTGCATGAATAACTTAGCTCCTAACCAGCTACTAAATGACCCCTAATCACACCAGCTAAAAGCATACTTGGTGTAGCTTGTGCTAAAAATGATTTAAAAAACGAGGAGAGTATCTACTCAAATAGTCACTTAGTTTCAATTCTCAAGAAGATAATTAATTAGGCACTTCTAGGAATTGATGCTAGCCTACACATGTGCTTCCTCTTCAAAGAAGGATGAATTACTACGAATCTCTTTAGATATTCATTGATGCTAACCCCTTTATCAAATGAGTGATCACTTCCATTGTAACACAATCTGATCCTTAGACATTGTGGAGATGTATATGTACACACACACATTCAAGGATTTCAAAGCAAATTCATGGAATTCAAGCCAGATTCTATCATGCATCTGTCCTCTTTGAAGAATGATAAACTCCTATGAACCTATCCAGGTTTCTTTCATACTTGAATTTGATCATATGATTTTTTTGTCACTACTTAAAAGGCAAATAAGGGCTTCTGCATTGCGATCACCTCCAAGGTATATGTGAGAAACTTGATACCTGTAGGCTGTAGGTCAAAACAAGCTTGAAACTTTGGCAATCGCATTGTCAGGTATAGAACCCCTTCGAGAATGGCAAACTCCTATCTACCTCTTTAGGCTTCCACATGTTTGAACTTAATCACAAGACTTCATGTCAATGCTTAAGAGGTAAATTACGATGTCTACCTCACCCCTTCATTAACAAGGTATAGTTATAAACATTATACCTCCCCTCGGAAGAATGACTAACTCCTAAGTCCTAAGTCCTAACTACATTTCTTTAGCCTTCGGGGCCTTGAATCTGATTGTATGACTTCCATGCCGTGACCTGAGAGGTAAATAACGACACCTAAAGTTCATCTCACCCAGTATAATTCACATTTCTTATGAAGCTTTACACCAAAAGACTTGCAATTTTGGAAGTCATGCCATACATTATACTCCCTCTATCCATTATTAACTGACCTTGGGATAATTTATGATTGCAATTTAGATGGTTATCCTCAGCACTTGATCATCAGAGCTTAACTATTACTCTATCCATCCCAATTAATACGGCAATCTTTCTATTTCAGGACATCCAAATACATTCAACAATTCCACTAAAATCCCTTCATCTAAATTTAGGACTATCATCTACTTTTGTCGCAATTATTAAGGTAAGAGCTCAGATTTCATTATATTTCAAAAAGTACAGATAAATTAATATTTTGAAAAAATGGAACAATTTTTAGAATTAGTTTTCATTTTAGGAATGGGGAAACAAATCGGAACAATCCAACATAGAAAGAATGGTTAACTTGAGATACAAAAAGTAAAATTATATCATACAATTCTCATAGTTTTCAAAAAAAAGTGTTAGTTCATTTAACTGTTCAAATTAACTTGTTATATGTTATTTTCTCAACCAACTTTTCGACAACTATGTTAATATTTTCTTCTACTGCTTCTAATACAACGTACGAATCAAATTAACCTTTTCAATTTCTTTCATAGTCTTATGGTGTAACATAAAGTAGGATAACTAGTCAATGTCATCAAAAGAATTAACTTAAACCCTTTATAGTTAGCTGGAATGAGTGCACAAACAAAAAGGAAAGTGCTACAATTTCCAGAGGCGAGTGCTATACACACTCCACTTTTAGCTCTATATGCTCTCCTTTCATTTTCTCACTAAGAAATGAAGAAAATCCATTAAATGCCTTTAATCTCATTTAAAATGTAATGGACATATTTACAAGTATCTCCAAAAGCAAAATCTTAAAATTTATTTTATATGTTAAAAGGCTAGAATTTTCTCTAGTTATGATACTCAAATATGACTTTCACAATTCAAATTCAGAGACGTGTGGTTCAGCAAATCACTTTTCGAGGTACCAACCTTCAAGGGAAAGTTGGCCGTTAAAGTAGCTCTTGTTAGTACAGAAAGAAAAATCGTCACCATGTTCATCTACTAATGCCTCCACCATCTAAAAGGGTGAAGTCCTCAACTTCTGCAGATGGCTAATAGTTGAGGCCCGGAGTCCAAGTAATACTTTCAAGCTTGAATTCTAACTTACAACACATTAGTTTCTTTTCACATATAGATATTTTAAATGTGAAAACCGATTCACAAAGTAGACTGAGACATGTATGTAATTTTTCAGTAACTCATGGTTGAAAAACTATAAGTATATACCTTACAAAGAATACAAGTCTATGGACTAAAAGTGGAAGGCGCATTTAATTTTTTATATTTCAATATGCTATAAAATTAGGGAGAAACTGTAAGAATATTACAACTCAATTATTATGAAAAAGATGATAAAATTGTGTCAAAATAAAAGACAGCATTTGATCAATATTACTTATGTTATATTATATTTCTTTAGCTGGAAAAGACGTACAGGATATTCCATTATGATGACATTTCAGTCACTACAGCTGAGCGATTCAAGAAAGATAGTAGAATTAACAGATCGACTTTTAGCAAAAGAGCATCACAAAGCATCTTACATGCCACCCCAACCTCTAGACTATTTTTACCAGAAAAGATAGAAGTACCATTAAAGCGATCTTATATGTTGAAGTCCAATGAGCTATTTCTTTAGAAGTACAAAGCATAACTTTGTAAATCATCCCCAAGAAAAGATCCAAAGAGAACTATTTTCTCCACTCAACAATTCGCCGACTATATTCTATTTCATAAGACCATTACCAAGCCCTGCTCATTTGCTATCTTTTTTTTGATAAGATAAGTGGTATTAATAACAGCATCAAGAAGATGCAAGATTTACAAGATATGGCATTTGAGCTTACAAAAAAAAATTCTGGCTAACTATACAAACTATCTAAGCCAGAACTAATGAGTTAGTAAAATCCTGAAGTTGTTCTGCATTAACAGCAGGATACAAGTTGGACCAACTAAACAAATTTGCAATGCACCTAGTCTTCAAAATGCCTAAAGCAGTTGACTCTCCAACAAAACATCTCTTGTTCCTCTCTAACCAAATACACCAAAAAATACAAGCAGGTATCATAAGGTATCATAATCCAGATCTTATTGATGACTTTGTCAACTTTCCATAGGCTCCAACTCTCATATGCATCCTTAAATATGAGGGGTGTGGTCCAATTGATGCCAGAGAGACAAAAAAACATGCTCCATAATTCTGAGGCCACAATGAAGAAGAAGGTGTTTGGGGGTTTCAGCCTCTTTTTTGCACATATAGCATCTGTTTGGGAACTGGAGTTTTCTTTTCTTTATGTTATCTTGGGTGAGACATGCCTTATATTCTTGCTATCTTGAAGCTCACACAACCCAAAATGACTACATATTCTTGTGTGCATATCAATGTATTCCATAGCTACTGAAGACTAAAGAAGGGTTAAAATGTAGCAAAGATTGGGCAGGTTTACATCTCCTGCCATATCTTAGCCAGGCAGCTAACCAGTATCTACAAGATGATAGCATTCTTGATGATCAGAATAAAAACTTTCTGGTGTATATTAGCCAGGCAGCTAACCAGAATCTATACAAGATAGCATTCTTGATGATCACAATCACACATGTAAAGTCATTCTAACTCGCTGAACTGTCCTCCACCTCCTCCTAGGGATCCTACTGTAATCTTCTAATTTTACACGAGATACTACATGTACTACTATGAAGTAGAGACCCAAAAGTATTGTCTATCCTCCTGTTCATTCTTTCATTAGACATCAAGAGAAAGACTCTTAATTGAAAAAAATCAGTAAAACTATCCAGCTAAATCTTCATCACTTCAACTGATCATTCTATGCATTTGTTAAGATAAGAAGTCCATGCACATCAGTAGATGGGTTTTTATGTCATGAAATAGTGGGCAACAACGATACTACATGCGCTTGTACTTTATTAAGGATGTAATCGTTGATAAACTAGCTCCTACTGAGGTATATAGGATGTAGCCACCTGAGAAGCAGGTGCTTTTCAAAATCTGAAAGAAATACCAACTGAGTCCAATGGAACCTATAGTTTGAAACTCCGTGCGGTATTTGTGCAACTGTCAGATGAACTTCCTTAGTTCTTAGTAATCGTGATGCAAAAGGCAACGGAATCTGGTAACAAGAAGATTGTTTTTCTGACGAGTTAGTAACAAGAAATTTGTCATCAGTTCATTCTCTAAATTGAAACTAGAATCTAAAACTGATATCCTCAACATGAAACCTTAAAGGCATTTCTTGTTTAGTGGCTACATGGGGTTGCAAAAGCAGAGGCGAACCTACCCTATGGGGAGGGGTCATGGGACCCAATTAACCTCGGAAAAAATCGCATATTATACCCTGAAGACAGAGATATATTTTACCAGGTACCCTGATACACAAACGTTACAATGGGTCACTGATCGACGAGGCTCCTTAGCTCTCCCCATGGGCTCAATGATCTGTGTTCACTAAAGAATATGTATTGTCATGGGAGGACTCTTCAGTATACTAAATACCAAGTTCTTATCCTTCTTCTTTCTCTAGATTCCCCCACCTTCCTTTCCTTTGGATTAAATCCCTTACACAAAAAGTCCTAAACCCAATTCTCTGTTACGATAGAAATCAGAAATTTAGGAATTCTTATTCCAACCCAATTTCTCTCCCCCTAAATCACTCTACCAGCTTGCTGGGACAGCCACCTACCAGCGGAAATTCTTGCTGGCAAGATACTGGTCCAAGGATGGAACTAGGAGTTGACATGTATGGGTTCCGAATTTTAAGACAGGGCATCGACCTCAAGCTAATATACAATAATAACTAGACAAAAAAATGAGTATAGATATTCAATATATTTTAAAAAAAGTAACGAACCATTTAAACACAATATCTGAATATAGACATAACAATTGAACTCGACGACTTGTCATGTTTTGAAAATAACTAACGATCCCCTCATTAGGTACACTTTCATATACTTCATTCTCTATATGATAAACTGGACAATCATTCAAAAAGTCATCACCAGCTACTTCACAAGTCATTTTTAATAAACTTCCTAGAAGAAAAAGCTCTGTTGTTGCAGTAGCAACATGTAAATCAAACTTAACAAGCAAATAAACAAGTATGCATATTTGTTTCAACCAATGTCTTGAAAGATCTCATATTTGTTTCAACCAATGTCTTGAAAGATCTCATATTTGTTTCAACCAATGTCTTGAAAGATCTCAAAGTTAGAAAAGGCATTGTCTACTTCTCGCACATAGTCAATATAGTTTTATTTTTTTAATTGTTCACATAGTCAATATAGTTGTTAATTTTTATTTTTTATATTTTTTGATAACCGAGAAATCCGTCTGTGACCCGCCCTTTGGACCAATCACAACCTTCTAAACTCGGTAAATAATTGGCCCGCCCCTCTACCCTTCTCCACTTAAATACCAGGCTTCGCTTTGCATGGTGTGGGGCTTGAACCTGCGACCTAAGCCACAAATCCTCCACCTTTTGCCACTTGAGCTAGGCCTTGGGGGCATTGTTAATCTCAAAACTGAGATCTTAAGCTTCAAAAGACTGACTTAGTTTTTCATGATCTTGTTATTATCATAATTAGCAAAAGAATAATTGGGGCTCAACTAGCCATACCAAGAAGCAAATTAATATTCACTTCATTAAAAGCGTTGTTGAGCTCTAAGAATTCCAAATCAATAACAACATAAAAAACTTTTACACACAAATGATGAGGATATGTAACACTTGAGCTCTTACGCTGTAAATTCCAAGACCATACTTCTCATGCATTTCTGAGATCACAATTCCATGCTTACAAAATGAGAGAATTCCATTTAGAATCCCTCTCGATTGCAATTGCCTCTTTGTGAAATCAACAAGCTTCATAACACTCACAATATCTTGGTTTTTTTTAAGCATATTAAAATCATATGTAATTGTCAACACTTTCAACATCAAATATACAAATTCATATAATCTTATTTGTCTACTAGACCTCTTGTCATTACTTTCTCATGATAAATTGAACCCTTGTTGCAAGAATTCCAAGTACATGACAACAAAGAAATAAAGTTACCCATTGTCTTAAAATGAGATCCCTAATGGATATCACTTGGTCTTTGAAGTTCAAGTTCTTGACCCATATAAACTTCACCAAGCACTAGTAATTCCATTAGGTTTTTGCTTCATCATCTCCTTACGCTTAATAGAACCTCCAGCAATATTCAAGATTTTAAAAATATCATCCACATTAGAATGTTTCTTTGAAACAACTACGAGAGTTAATTGCAATTAATGAGCAAAGCAATATGCCAAATGAGTACCTTTCAGAATCAACACTGGGAAGAGTTTCAGTGAAGTTTATCAAAAATGATTTTATAAGCAAATTTTTTATGATCGGTAAAAGATAATGCATTAAATGTTCAGCACTCAGAAGGTGTTGTGAGGAATTTACAAAGGGTGGCAACTTTGCATATTGACTAATGAGCTCAAAAATTCTATTATGGCCTCTATATCATTTGTAATTGCCATGTTACATCAAAAAAACAATTGGGATAAACATTTGTACTTGGTATTGACTACAGATTCTAATCTGTTTTCAGAAATCCTTGTGTTCCTTTCCTTCCAAATGGTCCACCATACCGCTGAAGGAAGATAAAGAATTGGTGATGACCTTTTGAATAATTGTTTAGTTTGTTATAAAGAGGATGAAGTATTTGAAAATGTACATAAGAATGTGATCATTGATTGTCTTCAAAACATGACAAGTCATCAAGTGCAATTACAATTGTAATCTTTATATTCATATATTGTGTTTAAGTGGTTCGTTGCATTTTAAAAAAGCTGTAATATGTACTATATGGGATATCTAACTCCGCATATCTTACTTCAAATTTTCCACAACTCACATATTTTAAGAATCCATAGCAAAATTACTCGAAACGTGTAAACCCAAGGTTTTAGTAAACAAATTCCAACAAATGGCAATGCCAATAAGCCATGGTCATATAAATGGACTCATTAAGAGAGTCCTATAGTGAACAACCAATATTTTTTTTATTTTTTTGATGATTGTAGTGTCTGGGCAAGCTTTTGCGCACCTGGTCTATTCCATGAGATACTTGTCACCTCCCACCAGCAACAGGTACCAAGTAACTCTATTTACCTAGGTTAGGACAGATGAGAAAAATCACCTAGTGCTACTAGTGAACAACCTATATACTTGCTTTCCAAATCAATAAGTGTTCTTTTTTATAATCATGGTGTACGGCCAGCATACACGTTAGCAGAATTTATCAAATGCCTACAAAGTTCAACAGCAAGATCAAAAATTGATAAACAGTGCATTTCTTTTAACTGCTGACACCTACCTCATCAGCATATTATCAAGAAAACTCATCAATATACACAAATCAAATAACATTCAACATCCAATAATCAAGAAAAACCCCCATTACAAAATCATAATATCACAGCTACTCCCAAGATCTGGAATACTAATAAATCAAAAATTAAGAAAGAAACCCCATACCTCAACAGTCCAAATAAAGAAATCCAGAGGCTCTGGTGGCCTTTCTTTGCTCATAGAGTCAAATAGCAATTCCCAACCCAAAAAAAAGGGAGTAAAACAAGCTGAAATATCACAGAGAGAAAATCAAGATTAGATCAAAAAAGATTATTTTTTTCATTCAGAATAGTAATTAACTACCAAACAAACACCCCACACTGATAAAAACATACCTAATCAACCACCTGTTTTTGTTTTTCTTTACCACTGTGCAAATTGGGAATTTTTTGGCTTTCTATGTTTGTTGCAGAGAGAATTGAGTGTGTGAGAGAGAGAAAGGAAAAGTGTATAATGTGTTGAGAGTGATTTTATTGGTTTCCTCTTTCTTGAAAGTGTAGTGTCAACTGTGCTTTTTGGTAACCACGTAGGCCCTACATATAGGCCCCGTTGACCATTATTAGCATTTGCTGAATTATATGTGTGTTTATTTATGTTTAATAATAATTTCCCTTTTTACGGGCTTGTTTAGGAATTGGTAGAGTTACGGATATATTAGTAAAGTATGAATTAGTTATGAGTGAATTTTAATACATTATTTTATGGAAAATGGTCATATTTACTCCTGTACTCTCACAAAATAAGTTATGTCTGACATTTTTATCTAATTTTAAGATTATATTTATCATTGTACGGTCTAAAAGAGTTATGTTACTCAACGTTAAATACTCATGTCCTCTAGGGATGACAATGGGGCGGATTGAGCTTAACTCGCAAAATTTTTAATCTTCCCTGCATAATAACTTTTTTTATTTTCAACCCGCCCCATCCACGCCGCATAATTTGTTTAATATTATTTTTTCTAGTTAAGTTTGATACTAAAAATAAAATTATTAAAACAAAATTATTTTTTTAAGTTATATTAATTTAATAGATAAGATTTAAAATTTTGTTTTTTGGAGGTCAATTGAAAAATGCGTAAGAAATTGTATTATTTTTTATTGAACTATTTTTATTTACTATCTTCAATATTTTAGTAGTTTTAAAGAAATTGTCTTTATAAATAATGTTCTATCATTTTTATAATAAGTGATATAATATGTAAAAGATTAAAATTAAGTTTGAACCCGCACAAAATCACATATACCCGCCTCACATTGCATTAGTTTTAAAAAAAAACAGTTTAACCCGCCCCACATCCCTCCCGCCCGCATAACCTTAAATATATCCCCCCTGGATTTGGCCCGCTCTATTGTCATCCCTAATAGCCTCGATATATTCTTTATTTTCTCAAAAGGGATCATATTTACTCTTCTCCCACCTTAATCATATTTTAATAAATCTCGTCCAAATTAAAATATGTCCCGTATAAAGACATAAATAAGGGATGAAATTCTTGAGTTTTAATTTATTTGATGGATAAGTTTAAAAGAGTTTAAGCAAGTTAGTAATTTAATTGGAAAGAAAATAACATTAATAAAGGTCCAAACTTTATTTTCTTTAATCAATATGGTCCTACTTTACCATTCATTTACTTTCCATGTTGGTATAGAAAAATATCATAACTGTGAGTTTCAAAGTCCACAATTAGTTTTTTTTGGGTGAGTAATTGACTTTTAATATTATTGATCTATTATACAATAGTATGATTAAATAATGTAAATTAGCATCCATTAAGTGTTTTGTATACTACGGTTCAATTTGAACTTTAGAGTATAACTGTACAAAATTTATAGCATTATGGTACATGTGAAAAAGCTATTTTTCATGGTAGAAAATTAATAATATAAAGTAAGCATAAAAAAAATTCATTATAAACTAATTGAAGTCCCGAGTCACAAGAGTCCATTTGAATATATTATGGAAACAACAATTTGGTTCACTGTTAATATACAAGCGCTACCACTGTAGATTTATCGATGTACTACTCTTTCTGCAGCAACAATTGCTTTGACAAACATTATGAGAAGGGAATTGTTACCTTAAACAATGTGGATACAAGAAAACTACAAATAAAGAAATTTAGGTGCACAAAAGCAGCAAACAGGAAGAATAGCTAGCTTGATTCCTTGCCCATGTGAAGAAAGCATTCAACTAGAAACCACAAACTTCCATAACCACTATACTTGATAGTCAATACTTTTCTTCCTGATCAGTTTGCATAGATCAAGTACCATAAATAACACCAGCCTCAATGCTCCTGGTCAATCACTGTCCCAAGTTTCGTCCATGTCTTTTGAACTTTTCACCTTTCTCTTGCTCTCGCGGGTATCCTCATTTTTCTTCATTTGCCCTTGACCACTGGTCCTAAAGCTATTACCAACCCCTCTTGATGCCCTTGAACCAGGTGCATCCTCTACATCTGATTCCCATGTTGCTATCTTATCATAACCCTCCCCCTCATCACTACTACTTCTATACTCACTTGGTTGGGTTGAGTTCTGCCCACCCTCATCGTCTGAAGCCCACATTGCTTCCTCAAGGTCACTTAATCTATCTGAAGCCATCGTTCCCTTCAAATAAGGATCAAAATTTCTTCTTGAACTTCCCTCATTCATAGGTCTATTGCTCTTACCTTTCTGCCATTTCTCTGTTTTATACTTTGGATGCCTGACAGGAGCATTGTTCGTGTGGGTACGTCGACCATCATCATCATCCAATTCACTGTCATCTTCAGATTCATCTTGTTCATCGTCATCACCCATCTTCCTTCCATATGTCTTACTCCTGCCACTTGACCTTCCTCCTGTCTCATCATCTGATTCATCACTTCCAAATCTTCTGAATCGACCACCTATATCTTCTTTGTTCCAATATCTAATCCTCCCCGATTCTTCTTTTTCTGCTTCTTCCTCAGCTGCCCATTCGTCATCAGCTGCCTTTTCTATCTGAGCAATGAAATCGTCAAGCTCCTCCTGGTCACTGTCTTCAGCTGTTGAATGTTTTTCGTCTACACTACTGCTGTGACTCAACTTAGTACCATAATCCTCCTGAAAAACATATGGGCTTCCTTCTTTCTTATCAATGGCATTGAAGAATGTGGATGCTACTCGCTGGATGCTGGCTCTGGCAGCTGGATCATCAGGATTTATTCCCTTCCTCCGGAGCTCTTGTTCTATTTTCTTTATGTTTAATTTCTGTGAATCTAGTGCTTGTTCGAATCGGGCTTTAAATAATGCCTACAAACCAAGAATGACATTGTCAAACAGAAGGTGTGTGCTCATCAACCAAACATGTTCAAATTTTCAGTCCTAGTCAAGTTGCAGAAAATCCAGCTCATTACATACAATAGGTATTGGAAGAGTTCACGATTCACATGGATCAACAAATTTTCAATACTACTTCCCAAAAGCAGATGGATCAACAAATTTTCAATAGATGAGACATTGTACATGGATCAACCCATTGTACTACTTTCACATGCAAGAGAATTGAACTTCGGTTAAACTGAATACAACAGATGGACCTGGAGTACATGTCAAATATTGATGCTTAAGATACATAGCTCCCTGAAGTTTTACATCATACGTGCATGAAACACAGATAGAACTGAGGTTCCCTCGAGCAAATACAAAATTAAGGAATTAAAAGAAACATATACCAATTCATCAACACAACTTACTAGAAGGCCCATACATAAGTAATGGATTGACACACAATGGGCAAGGAAAATAAAAGGAGATTTGTAGCTCACCTTCCTTTTCGTAAGTGTGTTAACAGGTATCAAATTCTTTGGCTGCCGGTAGTTTCTGCCACGAAACATAATAATCGTTTTCACATTATGTATGTTAATCACTATTCCACCACTTAGTCGAGCTATCATAGAAGCCATCTCCTTAATTTTTTCCTTGGGGAAGTTATCACAACAAACTTGCACAGTCTCATGAAACTTCCAGTGGAGGTGCATATTTTGGACAACTCCTCCAAAGACTCCACGGACACCAACAGGGACATAATTTTTATTCCTGAAACCAATCTTCTTATACGCTTGCAGTTGCTCAGGAGTCAAAAGCTCAGGATCATGCCGCGGAGATGGTAAATCTGGGAGCTCATATTTTTTCAACTTCTGAAGTAGCAAGGCCACTTTTTTCTTTGCCTACACTAGTGAAGGAAGTGAGAAAGTTGAGTTGGATTAATAAGGTTTCGTTGAGTAGATATACACAAGACCGCAACAAACTAAAGTTTGACAAATGAAACAATATGTGAAAAAACAAAACACTCAAAATACGACAACAGAAGCAAGATGGCACACTTTGCTGCATTATTTAGAACAGCCAAAACAAATGGTTGTGCACCAATCGCTAACCATATAGACATAAGAAACAGAATAGGAGTCTGACTTTTGAACATACTGATTGATGGAACGGTAACAAGTTGAAACACTGCATGGTAGAAAGGCACGCAGAGAAAAAGTGTTTAAAATGTTTGGTAAGTACCAACAAACACATAAGATCATTTCAAGTGGACTTTGGAAGTCTGTTCAACTTGATATCTTTAAGAGTTTAACCAATTGACTCTTATTGTGCTAGTCTAATTATACGTATGCACCACTAGATGAATCCACAAGAGAAATTTTTGCTCAGCATCATCACCACGAGCTTCAGTAATTACAAACACACAAGCAGCAAAGCACAATTTGCTAAGAAGCAAAATGGCACATTTATTGCAAAACTTCAGCACACATGAAGAATTTCACCAATATACTTTAAAGAAAAATGATTATTTCTTTATGATTATCATAGTTAGATAGGAAAAGTATTTTGTATGCACGAAAAGGGGAAGAAGATTGCGCATTTGGGTGTAAATAATTTAGGAACAATTGAACCTACTCTTCTGAGATTATAAATTAATCGTTCTTCATCAGTCATGAGCTTCAACTTTAACTTCTTTGACCTTCGAATCTCTCTTAGGGTTTTGCTGGACTCATTTTGCATTCTAGCTGCCACTCTGCTCCTCATGCTTTTCCCTGACATCCACCGCACTCCAACATTGCAAATAGGAACTTTTACGTGTTTGACCGGAGAACTCACCATATTCCCACTGCTAGACATTATGTTCACCGAATCGTATCTCCTCGGAATCCCATGCCTGCGTTGTTCAATGTACACACTGTATCAAATAAGTGAAAATATAGTGCTTAATTTGTGGATTTAAGTAGTCAGGTAGCTGGATAGTAATATTTTTTCTTTCAAAAAAACAGATAAAAGGTCCATTAGAATGAATTACCCTAAACAAAACTAGAACGAGAAAACAAAAAAAAAAAGAGAGAGAGATGGAATATACTGTAAGGAACATTGAGAAAATAGAGATGTTAGGGTTCTGAGAGACCGCCGTTGAGTATATCTGGAAACGAACATGACGACGGCAATGGAGAACTCAGTCACTGAGTGATGGATATCCGCCTTCTCAGAGTTTATCGAGATTTGCCAGAGAAGAAAGACTCTTCGGATTTTGGGATACTGAGTGCGGGGATTAGTTCGGCGTGGTGGCGTTCAGAGGGGTTCACCGGCTAGTGGTAGCTGGCGAGAGAGAAAACCAGGGGAGGCAGAAGAAATGGGCTATTCAGATTGGGTTAATTGTGGAATTGGTCTGGGAATTTGAAATTGGGCCACATTTGTAGAGACAAGAACCTAAGTAAAATTGGGTCGAGATTGAATTAGGTGTAGGGATGGCAATGGGCGGTGCAGGGCGAGGGCGGTGTGGTTGGTGCGGGTTGTGCTTAACCCGCAAAATTTTTAATTTGCCCCGCTCCGCCCCTCATAACAATTCTTTTCATTTTCAACCCATTCCGCATAGACCCGCCCTGCATAAATTTTTTATTATTTTCTTTTTCTAGATATGTTTGATACTAAAAGTAAAATTCATAAAAATAAATTCATCTTTTCATTAAGTTATATTAATTTAATAGGATAGTGACTTAAAATTTTATTTTTTAAAGGTCAATTGGGAAACATGTAAGAAATTGTATTATTTTTTATTGAACCATTTTAATTTATTATCTTGAATATTTTAGTAGCTTTAATGAAATTATCTTTATAAATAATGTTATATCACTCTTATAACATGTAAAAAGTTAAAATTAAGTTTGAACTCACATAAAATCACATATAACCGCAAGCCGCTCCGCCCCACATTAATTTTTAAAAAACCCACTTCAACCCGCCCCGCATCCGACCCGTTCCATACAACCTTAAACCCACCCCACCCCGCCCCGCATCCTCCCTCCCCATTGCCATCCCTAATTAGGTGGTTGTTTGATGGGAAATCGTCAAAAATGACTATAATTTTGGCTTAATTAAAAATCGATAGTTATCATTTTCTTAATTACAAATTATATCTATATGTTAGGGGGAGGAGAGAGACGAGCAAGTTTTGGGAAAGAGGTTGAATACATGTTGTATCAGGTTGTATCATGAATACAATTGATACAACTAATTTGTAATACATGTTGTATTAGTTATAGTCTGAATACAATTGATGTAGAATGCAAATACAGTTGATACAAATACATATTATAATAATTTATATGCAATTGATACAATTGATTTGTACTATGTATCAAATATAACTATATCAATTGTATTGACGAACACAATTGTATGGAGGACTACAAATGCAAGAATACAAATTTCATAATGCTTTTGATACATAATGTGTATACATTTGATACATAATATAAAATACATTTGATATGAAATACAAATACATTTGATACATAAAACAAAATACAATTGTCATATTTATGTGAAATGTTTTTTGGTCTAGAGAGAGAGGGGTGAAAGGCAGAGAGAGAGACGGTGAGAAAGAGAGGGAGAGAGGAAAAAATTGCTACAAAGTTCTACATATAGCTACAAATTGTATTCTTTTTAGTGATTTATATATCGTAAATACATATCACATGTTTGCCTTGTTGTGTAATTTTTCTTGTTGGATTAATAAAATATTGTATTTGCTTTAACTGATAAGTAATCGAGTAAATAATAACACTACGTAAGATATCATTCTTTAAATTAGTTACAAGCAAAATAATAAAATTATGTAAGAATATGAATAAATAAAATACTTATTTAATCAACATGTGTATCGTATATATTATATATTATACATAAAAAGTTTATGATAATCCATAACAAATATTCACGAATATGCTTTATAAAGTGTCGAGATAATAATAATCTATCTATCTATATCTATATTCTATATTACCTTAAAAGTATGAACTCCTAACTTAAATGTTAAATTACTATAATATCCCTAACTTAGGTTGTGACTTTTTTCGAAGGGTTGTGATTTTTCGATGAGTTGTGACTTTTCCAAAGAATTGTGACTTTTTCAATAAGTTGTGACTTTTCCAAAGGGTTGTGACTTCTCAAAAGGTCATGACTTTTTCGATAAGACACAAAAAATACTTGTTTATACACCCTTTGTTGACTATAAATAGAGAGGCTTACTCTCATTTTTTTCAACCACAATTTTTTTTAATCTTCTATTCTTCTTCTTCTTGCATTTTAAAAGATTTCGTGTGATTTATTGTCATTGAGTGAGTTCGAATAAGGATGTAAGTGATGCATTTGCTCTTAGTATATGCTTATTACGGTTGAGTTGTGCGTGGAAAGAAAGATTTCTTTTTGGTGAAAACAAAAAATGTACATTTTTATCAGTTTATTACTTGTGCCACTAGTTGTATGACAGCTTGGTGCGGCCTTTTCTGCAATAATTTTATCATATCAAAATTAATCAATTTCTAATAGTGGTCCATTTGTAATGGTTGTGGTGTTAAATCCCCTTTGATGATATATTTCAATGTTCTACCGACAATAGAAGAATTAAGCAAAAAGAGGAGAAATTTTATCTTGAGGATTACAGGAAACGTATATGTTCTTTCTCTTCACTCAATATTTCTCTAGTGTCTCTATGTTGCATTTTGTACCTTCACCTTTTCTCTTCTTTTTTAACAGTTTGTGAAGGAACACGCCGTCATTATTATTGTCAAAATGCGGTTGTCTTTACCTCCCCTTTTGATAGTCATCTTTGATGTTTGAGTGAACTGCCTTATTTTTTTTCCTCAGAGTTGTTGACTGATGAACTTCTCGATTGGCACTACCGAAAGGCCATCAATTTGCATAATATATACATTAGTATGTAATGTTCCAATATATGAAGTTAATATTATGTACTAAATTCATTTGTTTTTTTTTTACACTTTCTCTTGTGATGTAATTATATGCTTCTGAACATCTTTTCCCAAAATTATTAAACTTCTCAAGAGTTAGAGAATTGTCACAATTTGGTTTTTTGATGATCAATACAAATGAATGACTTTATTTATCAATGTTACTTATGTGATTTAGAATGTTAGGAAGTTTGCTTCAAAATAGTTATTACTATATAAACATTGCCCTTTTGTTTTACTTATTTATTATTTCTTAATATTTTAATATTTTAGACGAAGAAAAGTTAATATAT